>OMKY01058964.1:0-12090 GCA_900302395.1 Bregmaceros cantori | reverse complement strand
ACCACTACCAACAAAACAACCGGAAACTAAAATGGTACGGACATGTCTCAAAAACAATCCTTCAAGGCACCGTGCCAGGTTGAAGGAGGAGAGGAAGACAGAGAAAGTGATGGAAAGATAAGATCCAAGAGGGGACAAAGTGTAGGCTGAATGACACCAAGCGAGTGGCCGAGGACAGAGAGAAATGGAGAGAGCTGCTTGCAAAGTCTTCAGTGGTGCCCCAACAGTCAGCCAGACTGTCCTTCAAATTGTAACGAGGGTGATGAATGTAATCGAGTATACAAAGACAGTGATTGCTTCGACGGTAATGGGCTGTAGGGCAACCTGTTTGTATACACCGTCATAGCACACAGACTTCTAGGTCAGGGTGTTCACTCCCTCCCATAGCAACTCCCTGTTACTAGGCTCCGGTTGCATGCTGGGAACTCCACCCACTACTCCCCACTAGCCTCCTAGCTTACCACCGATAACGGCTCCCAGTGACTCAATACTCAATAGCACATATTCATCGATTAATCGATGACTAATCGATTATGAGATTAATCGACAACTGATTTAATAATCTGTAATCGCCAAGGAATTCAATCATTGTTTTTTTTTGCAGACACCGCTACACATTTCATATCACTTGATCATTTGTGAAATAAATTCTATATTATATTATTCAACATTACTGAGAAATAAACATTAACAAAATATTAGCATATAAATTGAGTTTGTGTCGGAGTAAAAGTGATTTAAATTTCAAGTTGAGAAGATTCATTTCCATGTCGCTGTGAACATTTCTTTTAAGGAAAAATATCTAACTGATAAGTCGACTAATATTATTATATTAAGGCTTGGCGATATTGAAAAAAAAAGTATCTCGATACGTGTATGCTATATCTCGATTAGAGCTGAAACGATTATCCGAAGTATTCGAGTTCTTGAATTGAATCAAATACCCAAAATATTTTTTTGTGCCTCGAGTAATCGCCTTTTTTTTTTTAAGTTACCAAAAGCGGCAGTGAGGACAGCGCTGTGCACCCCATGCACGCTGCTGCCTGTACGTGCATCGCCACACCGTTTTTGTGTGTGTGTGCTATAGCTGTCTTGCTTGTGCGTTCGTTCGTTTTGTTGAACATTATAGGTTGACGCTCGTGTCGGTCACATCGAATCCCTCGCTGTAAAGAGTCGATGTATATGAAATATTAAGTCTCTGGTGTCACTCACTCCCGTGTTAAAAACACCGGCACTCTCTATCGCCGTCTCTCTCTCACCCAGTCTCCATATCCCCCTCTCCACCTTTCTCTCTCTGTCTCTTTATCTCCCTCTCTCTCTCTCTCTGCCCAGCTCTGTGTACGGCTTTGTAAACATTTAATAATAATTTAATAATAAAGCGGGTCGCATTGGGGAAGCGATATATATAGTGTATATTACCGTCACAGAAACGCGGAGGGATCGCTGCCATTTCACACCGCCCGCGGCCACTGCACCAGTTACGGCGCTTCCAGCTGCATTTGACGCCTAGTGATAGTGATACACAACGAAGCGCAGCGCAACAGTCTGCGGTACACGGAGCTGGCACGCTCTGTTCTAAATAATTAATATAAACACTTGGTTAATTATACAGCAAGGCAACGGACCGCAAAATATCCGTTTGGTTAATATCATTGTTGTTTAATTATTATATATTTATTATGCTGTATTAAAAAAAAACAAGTTCATGCTGTTTTATATGTTGAGAATATTTTATTCAACTTACATTTCCTTTTCATGTAGTTCTTTATTACAGTTTGCAAAAATTTTCATTTATAATAGACCACAACTTAAAAAGAGATGAAATACAATTCCATGTGTGTACTGCTGTCATGTATAAGGTGATGGGGACAATTACCTCTGCCAAGGAGGTAAGGTTTTTTTGTCTGTCCGTCAGCAGGATAGCTGAAAAAGTTATCCACAGATCTGGATGAAATTTTGCTTTGAGTTGTTGGAAATTGTAAATGGAACAACTGATTAAATTTTGGTGCATTTACATTATTGTAAGTTACATTGTATGATGATGATGTGGATGATCTTTATTTTGGACTTGATTTACACACAAACCACAAAAGAAACACAAAATCTGTTTGCACATATAAAATAAAAGAAGACAAAAAAATTACAATACATGATAGACATGTTATGTTACATGAACAGATTCCCAGTTATTGTTTCAACAAATTCCTCTTCTGTAGAACTCCATGAAGAGTAGAAAGTGAGTGTAAATAGTAAGGTAAGTAACGTGAATTGAAAATGAGTGTAGGTCTAGGATTCCAGAGCGGCTCAATGTTTTGGCATCAGTGGCCCCATGGCCTTGCCGGAGGTTTGCACTCTTTGAGTGCTTCTAGTTTAAATCTTTTTTTACTCTACGCTCCTCGTTGTGTCCAGACTTCGTGCATGCCTGCTTGCTCCTCACCGCGGGTCTGGAGTTCTGGGTGCTTGTTGCCCGCGAGGCTCAGTAATTCAGCGTAAACCCAGCGAGACGGCAACACTTCCAGGGGGCAAACGCTGCCGTCACAATAACTGCTTGTTAATGCTTCTGCTCGCCTCGCGTTTTTATTGGATTATTTCTTCCTGGTCGGTCTGCCGGTCGGCGCAGGGGGACTAGGGCCGGACTGTGTTCGAGCGAGGAAAGTAGATTACAGTTTTTGTGAAGTAGATCAGAGCTGCAAGTGATGCATCGATTAATCGAAGATAATCGATTAATCCATTTTTGAATTAATTTGTGAACTTAATTTTGCAAATTCATCGGCTGTTTTCATCGGCGGTGAACATTTTACAAAATTCTAAACAGGGCAGCCGCTGGACCGCTAGACAAATTCCTCAGTGAACCAACAACAATCTGAGAAGCTAACTGCTCTCTACCAAACAAAAAAACCTCCTTCGGAGTTAGGACAGAACTCGCTCTCCTCGGTCGGCCCAAAACTCTGGAACAGTCTGCCACATGGGGTTAAAATTATGAATCCTGAGAGCTTCATAAAAGCTATCAAACAGCTCCTGCTAAGAAAGCAAATATGCCAACACTAAGCCATAGTTAATAATAATAATAATAATGATAATAATAACTTTAATTTATATAGCGACTTTCAGGGAACCCAAGGTCGCTTTACAGAGATAAAAACAAAACAAGAAGAGGAAAACAAAAAGAAAGGAGGTAAATATCTATCTAATTAGGGAAAGCCAGAGACAATAAATGAGTTTTGAGTCTGTTTTTAAAAGTGTCCAGAGATGGTGAAAGGCGAACATTGGGGGTTGTGTCACTGTGTGTGTCACAGGCCCGCCCTCCCAGCTTCGCCCCGTGTCGCTTTTGCCTTTGCTATTGCTTTATTAAAAAAAGGAATGACATGAACCCCACTCGCCCACGTACAGCCGGGTGAAAAATAGCAATATCTGCTGATGCGGAGGAATCTGTAATATTATTGTAATTACATGCGACACTACAAACGTGGAACTTCTTCCCAGCCCTGTTAACAAGCTGGTTGACAGTTGACTGACGGCACTTTTTGTTTCAGGTTTTTGCTTTCTTTTACAGCTCTGAAATTCACTATATTGGTTTGGTATCGGTTATCGAAATTAGCCCACCGGGCAAAATATCGGTTATTGTCTAACGCTGTGTGTGGTCTTTCATTCCAGTTCTATTCCGGCCACCGGTCTCCTCACATTCCCTTCCGTCTCCTGCACCTGGTGTGGACGCACGCAAAACACCTGGCGGGATACGAGCAGCAAGACGCCCACGAGTTCCTCATCGCTGCCCTCGACGTGCTGCACCGGCACTGCAAGGGAGACACGCGTACGTAACATGTAGCCTGGCGAGCCAGAAACAGCGCATCGCACGCGGTTAGAGCGATCATTGGGTCTGGTGAAACAAAGGTTGAAAAAAGTGTCAATCAAATCGTGTTATCCAGTCACAGCGCAGTAGGTGGGAGAAGCAGCGTGGAAGCGTGACGGCCAAACTCCGCCCACGTCTTGTGTCTTCCGTAATAAACTCCGCCCACATGACGCGTCACCATAACAAACTCCGCCCACATCACACGTCGCCCGTACCAAACTCTGCCCATGTCGCCTATAAAAAATTCCGCTCAGATCTCGCGTCGGCCGTACCAAACTCCGCCCACGCGACTGCCATAACAAACTCTGCCCCCATCTCGGACCCAGTGTACCATCTAGCGGCGCGCGATGCGTCGACGATCCGCTGGTTCTGGCTCGTCGGGCTTAGTTGATTCACTGATATTTACCCCGTTTGGCAGGGAGGAGGTTGTTTACGGTTAAATGACCACTACAACTTGGCCGTTTCCCAATGTTCCAAAGCAATTACTGAGTCGCTGGGGCTAGGTCACCCAGTGCTCTTGAGCAATCTGTCCTCAGCTAAACACCATTATGTTGAGCTACTGGGAAATCCGCTTACAGTGATCACGGATATAGAAATCAACCGCTTATATTGAATTTGATTTTATTTTACCTGCACTCCCATGATTGCTTTTGGGACGCGTTTATACGGACAGCAAGCCTAAATCTATAACCACGGCCCGTAAGCGACGCCATTTTCTTATAAGACACAATGCACACTCCGCCCACCTTCAATGACCTTTATTTAAAACTGTCAAACAAACAGAAAAACTATACAAATCATGGCTGGACTGCTCTCAGCGTCGTCGGCGCGTGCCGACCGCGTTGCATCGTCGGGCATAAAAGGTACATTCGGTTTTAGTAATCAACTACTTATGGGGGGTGGTGGGGGGGCATTATTTAATCATATCCAATCGCAGCACAGTAGGCATGACCAGTGACGGAGTAGGAAGTGTCTCGTCTCGCAGAGACGAGACGAGATCTATAATCGGCAAATAATTTAATCATTGTTACTGTCGGCAGTTTTGTCCTTATATTCCCCCATTTAACAACGGAATTTCCTATTAATTCATAATTTCTGAAAATATGAAACGTTAAATGGCCATAATTGCTAAAAAACATGATTATGAAGAAATCCATGAAAATATTACAGTATAAATTACATGTAATGAGTTAGTGTCAGAGGAAGTAACTTCCCACATTTGAACAAGAACCAAATTTGACTAGAGGTCTAGATGACAAGATTACGTTCTCGTACTTGTTGTTCGCTGTAAGGATTTTGGGGTATTTTCAAAGGAAAAGTGACCCAAACGTTTAGTCGATTAATCATGTCCATAATCGGCAACTAATCGACTATTAAAATAATTGTGAGCCGTAGCTCTAGTTGGAGCGATGTGCGCAGGGCTTCAAACCGGTTCACGGAACGAAAACGGAAACCAGAAACGAACAGAATTTTACAGAATTTTATGAGGAGCGGGAATGGAAACTACTGTTCCGGAACAGAAACTGAACATTATGAAATCCACAAAACGGGTTAAAAATGTTTTTTTTTCTTCTGTTCTCTATATTATATTTGAACATTTCCTGTTTGGGAGACTATTTCCAGTTGTGCATCCATCCAACTTTCACTGTCGGTCATCAAGCCCCATGCATCTGGGGCTCCATCTTGTGGACAGAACAGGAAGTGAACGTTATGGCGTTAATACAGTTACACTGAAGTTTGAAAGTCCACCAAATATATTTTGTATTAACTATATCTAAACGTAACATTGCACAATGTAAGGAACTTTAAGAGCGAACAGAATTTTTGCATTCCGAACTGGTTCAGGATTGGTATTTTTGTGGCGGAACGGTTCCGAGAACGAAAACAGTAAACATAGGCCTGCCTGAATCGTTCAGAACGGAACTTTTTAAAAATAATTTTTAAAAGTGTCCGCAATGGATGTGCGGACACTTTGTTTGGTCTGGCTTGCCGGGCTACAGTCTGGGTGGTGTGAATTTTTGGATTCATTGTATAATTTCATTTTATTTCTTCTAGGTGATGACAACGGGAAAAAGGCCAACAACCCCAACCACTGTAACTGCATCATAGACCAAATCTTCACCGGAGGCCTTCAGTCCGACGTCACGTGTCAAGTCTGCCAGTAAGACTCCCCCGTCCCAGTGTTGGGCAAAGTTTGCTTTCTTTTTACTGGTTCAAATTAAACTTTGGTTTAAGCCGGGCGTATGCTGTGCGGTTTTCCGCCCCTTTTCGCCACAATTTGTGGGTGCGACTATTCCTGAGATCGGGCCGAATTTTAGGCAGAGTGTGCGTCTCACGTCGTGCAGTGTACGTCGGTCCACGAGAAGCGATTTAACACACACGAGCACCTACCGATCGATTGGGAGAATATCAAACTTGCTTGAAATTCAGTCGGGTCGGGAGGGGTCAGAGGGGAGATAAGATTGCGCAGAATGAAACGGGAGAAATGGGGGTTGGGATGGAGTAGACACCATTACCTAAAATTTTCCGAGTTCTGTGATATTTCCTCCCGAGTTGCCGCTTGTGCGTTAATGCGGCCCTTATTAATTGGTCACGTGATTTTCCAACGACGTGATGGACAAATGGAATGCCTGCATTAACTTGTACATCCCAACTCGGAAGTTTACCCGTATGCTACTAGTTTCAAGATTCAAGATTAATTTCAATTCTTAATATTGATTTTATGTGACAGCAGAAGACACTTGGGATTTTAGTTGGGCATGAAACAACTCTCTTAAGATCAACAGGTAAACTAAAAACCAAAAAGAAAGAAAAGCAGCACATAAGTTATAAAGTGGCATTGGCATAGAATCAGCACATGTAACGTGTCAACATATCAAGCAGGGCTACCCTCTGTGTTCAATAGCATCACTGTTTCACAGTCTAGAAGTCTTAGAAACAGCTTCTGCTATAGAGCCCTGTGTACTCAGTCTAGAGGTCTTAGTACGCAGGGCTCTGTAGAAGAAACTGTTTCTCAGTCTAGAGGTCTTAGTATGCAGGACTCTGTAGAAGAAACTGTTTCTCAGTCTAGACGTCTAGACGTAGGGCTCTGTAGCGCCTACCCGAGGGGAGGAGGGAGAAAAGGTGGTGCGCTGGGTGGGAGGGGTTCGCTGCAATATTCTTGGCCCGGTTCCTCTCCCTGTCCTGGAAAAGGGTCTTGCAGGAAGGGTAAGGCGGCCCGGATTTGAAGCCACTTTCCGTGGACAATCACAGAGAGCCTCTATATCACAACCCACATCGCACTCAACAATGATGTACATGGCGGGTGGTCTGAGTGGTATGAGTGGTCTGCCGGCGCTCAGTCACGTACGTATAACACCATTCACAGACGTAAACAATATTAGTCATTATTAAATTTGCTGGGAGCTACTAAAAATGATTGAAGATGAATAATTCATACAAAAGAAATATACTCTTCAGTTGTTAGTTGTGACGTAAAACACTGTCACTTCATGTGCCACACACTGCACTCAATGAGAGTCCGCCAGAGTGAATCGGCCAATGCATACAGGTCGGCTAAGACCTCTAGACTTGGAAACAGTACGCAGGGCTCTGTAGAAGAAACTGTTTCCAAGTCTAGAGGTCTTAGTACGCAGGGCTCTGTAGAAGAGACGAAGACCTCTAGACTTGGAAACAGTTTCTTCTACAGAGCCCTGCGTACTAAGACCTCTAGACTTAAAAACAATTTCTTCTACAGAGCTCTGCGTACTAAGACCTCTAGACTGAGAAACAGTTTCTTCTACAGAGCCCTGTGTACTAAGACCTCTAGACTTAGAAACAGTTTCTTCTACAGAGCCCTTCTACAGAGGGCACGGCCCCATCATTTGTCCTGGGACCTGCCAATCAGTGAACAACACGCCCCCATGCCGTGCGATACCGCAAGATGTCTTACCACATCCCTCCATTGGGTACAATACAGTTGACTCAGTTTTCCAGATCGGTGCTGTATCGGTGTATTTCCCTGCAGAGACGGAGGAATCTGCAATATTATTGCAATTACAAGCAAGGAGGGAAAATTAGTCATTTTTCCTCCAACAGTCCCTTACCCCTATATAAAAGCAACATAACATATCGATAACAATCTCAATGAAAACGACATGACATTTAAATTTAGTGTGTGAGTGCCGTTATCCATATACTTTCCATGAGCCAGGTGTCTAATAAACCTAAAAGAACACCAACAATATGTGCCATCACCTGAAAAAGACTCGTCCCCTTTAAGACTCCACTCCCTCTAGTGGAGACAGGGGGAAGTGCACGTATGAGTCATTGAATATTGAAAAATAAATAAATAAAATAAGTATATACATTAAAAAGTGCCTGTCTCTGTGTGTCTGTGTCTTGTCTATCTATGTGTCTGTGTGTGTGTCTGTCTGTATGTGTGTATGTATGTGTGTCTGTGTGTTGGTGTCCTCCAGCGGCGTGTCCACCACGATAGACCCGTTCTGGGACATCAGCTTGGACCTCCCCGGCTCGTCCACCCCGTTCTGGCCGCTGAGTCCGGGCGGAGACGGCGGCATAGTCAACGGAGAGAATCACCTGTCGGGGTCCACCACACTCACAGACTGTCTACGCAGGTACGTCCGTCATGGCGTCCAGAAGACTACTTTCACTGGACTTCAGCATTTGTGTTGCCTTGCATGAAAGGTGCTATACAAATAAAGTTATTATTATTATTACCAATATTTATTCCCATTGTGTGTACATGTACTACTGAAGTAACTTAACCACATTGTGTATTTCATGTACTACTGAAGTAACTTATTCCAGGCTTATTCCGATATTTTTCTCCAAACGGTTCGTTCCGAACAGAAACAGAATCATACATTTTTCCGGCTAGGAGTTCTACCAATAAATTGATGTTCCCAAACCGGTAAGAACAAAACAAAATATTGTTCCCGGAACGGTTAACTATGTTCCTGTCGGCTGAAACGCCGCCTGGCACAAGTTATGCCAGTGTTTCGACTTGAGTTGAGGCTCGTCGTGGGCACACGTGGGAAGGCAGAGACTGGCGGAGCAGCGGACAAACTTTGAGGAACAAAATAAAATTAATCGGTTACTGTTATTTTTAATTAAGGGTTCCTGTTCTGGAACATAACTATAATAACGTAATTAATATATTTTTGTATGTAACATATTTATTCTTTATCTTAACACCAACACTCCCCCTCCCCCCCCAACCCCTCCCTCCTTCTCTCTCTCGCTCTCTCTTTCTCCTTCCCGACAGGTTTACACGTCCTGAGCACCTCGGCAGCAGTGCCAAAATCAAATGTGGTGGTTGCCATAGTTACCAGGAGTCCACTAAACAGCTGACAATGAAGAAGCTGCCCATCGTCGCGTGTTTTCACCTCAAGGTGAGTCGGAACCAACGCTTCGTCCACACATCGCACGTGACTAGGACGATCACGTGACTGGCTAGGAGAGATGTGTGGGACCTTGTAAGATTACCCCGTGAGATTACCTCATGATGACCTTAAGATGACCTCATGATGGCCGTAAGATTACCTTATAATGACCTCATGATGACCTTAAGAAGACCTCATGATAGACCGTAAGATTACCTCATAATGACTTGATGATGACTTTAAGATGACCTCATGATGACCTTATGATGACCTCATCATGACCGTAAGATTACATTGTGATGACCTCATGATGACATTGTGATGACCTCATGATGACCTTATGATGACCTTGTGTCCACAGCGTTTCGAGCACTCGGCCAAGCTACGGAGGAAAATCACAACATACGTGTCTTTTCCCCTGGAGCTCGACATGACGCCCTTCATGGCGTCCAGGTGACTACTTTCACTGCACTTCAGCACCGCATTTATTCCCATTGTGTGTACATGTACTACTGAAATCATGGTACAATGACAATCTCCCAAACTCTCTCCTTGTCTCTTCTCTCTTCCTTTTTTTCCCCTCTTCTCTCTGCTCCCGCTCTCTCACTCTCGCTCTCTCTCTCCCTCACAGTAAAGAGAGCAGAATGAACGGCCAGTACCAACAAACAGTAGATTTATTAAACAACGACAATAAGTGAGTACTACTCTCTCATCCTTCTATAATGTAATATTATATAGCTGCGTCTTTTAAATCTTTACTAGACTGGATTAAGATCATGTTCAGACGTCATGGAATGAGCTGCCGATGTGACATTGCAGACATTGTGATCAAGACCACATCAGCGTAACGATGCACTGTGGCCTGGGGGGCGCCATGTAAAGCATGCTTGGGAAGAAGGGGAGGTGGGGCATGTGTGTATAGGATAACCAAAAATTGCTGGCTCGCGCTGCAGTGGAATTCTTGTTGACATCTCAGACATTTTGAGCGTAGCCTCCCTTCATGGCATCCAGGTGACTACTTTCACTGGGCTTGAGCACCGCGTTTACTTCCGTTGTGTGGGCACACGTACCGGTGTACCTGTGTGGGTGTGTGTATAGACTAACCAAAAATCGCTGGCTCGCTCATAATTATAGCCTATATAATGAAAGCGTCCAGATGTTTTGGCATCTCTGAGTGCTTCTCGTGGCTGATATCTCGGCATGCACTCAGCATATCTCACCATTTACTACTAGGGGACAAGGATTACTAGTACTCCATAGTGCAGTGTGAACATCGTCCATTGACCATTGCTATAGTATTACTATTTTTACGACTTCAGTCAGCAGTACTACTGTTCTCTAGTTAATATAACCATCATGCTATTACCATTGACTAGTAGTATATTATTACCACTACTGTTATGCTGTTACTATATTAGTAGTACATTGTTGTTAATACGACCATTGCAACATATAACCGAAGTCAATTTGCATGTGTGTGCTTACACAATATGGGAATAAAGTGACTCTGGTTCTCCAGGTATTCTCTGTTTGCCGTGGTCAACCACCAGGGCACGCTAGAGAGCGGACACTACACCAGTTTCATCCGGCAGCACAAGGACCAGTGGTTCAAATGTGACGACGCCATTATCACCAAGGCTAGCATCACCGATGTGCTGGATAGTGAAGGGTGAGGAGCGGCTTGTTACTAGTCTGGGCGACGCGAGACATGGGCGCGGTTTGCTATGGGCGACGTGAGACGTGGGCGTAGTTTGGTATGGGCGACGCGATACGTAGGTGGAGTTTGGTATGGGCGACGCGATACGTAGGTGGAGTTTGGTATGGGCGACGTGATACGTGGGCGGAGTTTGGTATGGGCGACGTGATACGTTGGCGGAGTTTGGTATGGGCGACGTGATACGTGGGCGGAGTTTGGTATGGGCGATGCGAGACGTGGGCGGAGTTTGCTGTGGTTGACTGGAGACGTTGGCATTTTGGTATGGGTGGCACGTGACGTGGGTGAAGTCTGGTATGGGCGACGTGATACGTTGGCGGAGTTTGGTATGGGCGATGCAAGACGTGGGTGGAGTTTGGTATGGGCGACGCGAGATGTGGGCGGAGTTTGGTATGGGCGACGCGAGACATGGGCGGAGTTGTTGTGGGCGACGGGAGACGTTGGCAGTTTGGTATGGGTGGCATGTGACATGGGCGGAGTTTGGTATGGGCAACACGAGACGTGGGTTGAGTTTGGTTGTCATTTAGTTGTCCGAAACGGACAAGTTAAAACCTTTCAATAGACCAGCCAGTGACGTGGTAGCGGTTGTGTTGCCAAAGACAAGTGTTTCAGTGCGTGCGTTTCCTCTGCAGGTACTTGCTGTTCTACCACAAGCAGTTTCTGGAGTACGAGTAGGCGGCCTCGCTCCAATGCCACGCCACGACGCGGGACGAGTGTGGGGGAGGAGAGAGGTTTTAGTTTTTTTTCTCTTGACGACGAGGTTGAGGTTTTGCGGACTGGAAACGCGTGCGCGCACACACAAAAAACATGTGAACACAAACCTACCTGAAGCTGCGCGTTTCTCGCTCCGCGCGGCACTCCTCCTTGCTGCCGCTTTGCGGTGCGTCTCACACGCACACGGAACGTCGGGCCCTCACGAGCGGTGAAAAAACAAAACAAAAAAAACAAATCCTATACCATTTGAGTTGACTCGTGAACATCCCGGAATGGACGGAACACAATCTACGCACTGAGCCGCGCCGGGCTCGCGCCTGCTGTTACTTGACAAACTCTAGGAAGGATGCTGGACGCAGGGCGTGAGGGGGCGACGCGGGACAGGAAGCCTGCCCCCCCCCAATCCCCTCGTGCCTCTTTCCCCCCCC
>OMKY01058950.1:0-11788 GCA_900302395.1 Bregmaceros cantori | reverse complement strand
GGGGGAGTATGAACGGAGCTTGACAACGGGCTGAGCTCAGTCTGTTGTCGATCTGGTTCCGGTCTATTGCCCCAGCTCCTCCACGAGGGGGCAGCCTCGCATTACAGTATCATTCGAACCCTGCTTTAAAAGGTCATGTGACAAAACAGTCATGTGATAAAATCCTGGTTAGGTGAATCCCTCTGGCGTGCCTACGGCAAGTTCGAGTCCGAGACCGAACAAAGCCTC
The DNA here is from genome assembly GCA_900302395.1 of Bregmaceros cantori. Classification (NCBI taxonomy): domain Eukaryota; kingdom Metazoa; phylum Chordata; class Actinopteri; order Gadiformes; family Bregmacerotidae; genus Bregmaceros; species Bregmaceros cantori. The sequence goes on along the minus strand of OMKY01058950.1, from coordinate 11,560 downwards.
ACCCAACACCCCAAGCCTAGAAATCTGCTAATCCTGTGTATATCCATGTTTTTAAGACCCATGTATCAGTTTGCAATGAATACCACCTCTATTGCTGTGTGACATGTTGGAATGACTGGCTCTGTACTGTCTGTTGTTAAATAAATTTCATTTCATTTCAAAACATTCATATTTGTGAGCGGTACAGTGGACCCACACCTGTAGGGTTTCTAGTGGGACAATGCAGGCACTCCCATCATGCATTGCAGCAGGAAAGACGCCCGTTGGCCACTAAACACACACAGATGTGCTCAGATGGTGCTGTGGCAATTCACTATAATGACACTTGCTGGTCTGGAGACACTTAGTGTCTAGTCTGTACCCAGACTCTCTCTGTCTCTAGCGGAGTTCAGGGAGAAAAGCAGACACCAGGGTTGTATAAAGTCTTGATAAAAATACTTTATTGGGAGTTTTTGTTGTTGTTGATATTTTAACTTTACTGAAGATGTGGACAGAACATTTTCCCACCGGGGTCTGAACCCATTTTGTTTTTCCTCTCTCATCCATTAAGAAATGGTCAAGTGAGCACAAATAAAGCAATGCACGAACATAAATAAAAACAGAACACAGTCAAGGCAGGTATCAAAGCCCGGCTAGTATCTCAATCTAGGTCAACAAAATAATTATAAACAGGCAGACCTTTGCCGACACCGCACCGCACCACTTCCGGCATCAGGTGTATTTTCGACAAGACAAAGCAATGGTCGGGATTGGGGAAGTTACTGTGCTTACTAGAGTGCACCGATCACGTTTTTTTGTGCCCGATCCCGATCCTTTGAGTTTAAGGATCGGCCAATATCGAGTCCCGATACCCAGTCCCGATTCACCGATACAGATTCCTGCAAAAATTGGTAGTACCCAAACCATTTGGCACAATCATAATTTTCAGAAATAGTCCAAGTAAATAAACAGTCATGATGGCATTTCGTTTTAATTTCTATAAAATAAACTCTTTGTGCAAATTGAAAAACAAGAGGATTACTATGTAATGATATAATCGCAGTTGCACAAGAAACAATAAAATCTTATGCAATATAGTTTTCTTATTATTTTATATTGAAACACTATCAATTTCTATTTTAGAATATGTCCCGATGTGCAGCCGTCGGTGGGTAGCGGAGCAGGTGCGGAGGGCTGTATATTCTCTGGCCATGTTATTACTGCAACTTGGCTGCAACGAGCAGCCAAGTTTGTCCGATCCTGATCGGCTAATATGTGACGGTGCCGAGACATTTAAAAAACTGCGATCGACGGCCAATCCGATCCTTGGGGATCGGTGCACCACTAGTACTTATTTATTTTCCAGCCAAGGCTGTGAGCTCAATTATGCTAAAACGAAAATGGATCCCGATCTCTAAATTCGATCTCTAAAACGGTCCATAACTTTTTGGGTAATTTTGTTCAAGACGCACAAACCAACAAAGATACGCAATCAAAAACATAACCTCTTTGGCTGAGATAATAATTCCAAATGTAGTTGTATTGGACTACAGTCACACTATTCAGATTACAGCAATAAGTTAAAGTAATCCATTACTGATTACGCTGCCTGACTGGAGGTGAACTCGCTCTTCAAGGTTGATTTGATTGCATGGAAGCCAGGAGCATGTTGCGGAAACTTCATGGCTCATAACACAAACATGTACACAAAGGACTAATGTGGTTAATGGAACATTGATAGTAGACTGTTTATAAAGTAGACGCAACGTGCGTGACATCATCCCATTGCTTTCATCCTAGCCGCGCGGTGCCATTGTTGAAAGTACCCGTATATCTGGAGACAAGGAGAGGTAGAGAGAGCTCTACGGTAAGTGAGAGAGAGACACCCCACACGCGACTTCTTCCGGTGGTACTGTCCACTAGGGGCGACAGTCGGAATGAATGGGATCCTACGGGAGTTGAAATAAAAAATATTAACGCCAAATCTGACGCGTTTGTGAAATTATGACCCCCCTCACACAATGAACCGTTAATTATCCCAACAATATGCATTAAAACATCAATTAGAAACGATCTTTAAATAGGTTAGAACAGGCTGCTAAGATTGGAATATTTGTATTGGAATTCCCATAGGGCTCGAATTTCCGGAGACTAGGCTCCCCCCATACCAATCCGGAAGTAGGCACGGACATCAAAACGAACGCGGTGTCCATTTTTATATACAGTCTATGTCTTCAACACAAGAGGCAAAGAGTGTTACGGTTCCTAGTGGTAGTAATTAGAGCTACCATTGAACAATATGAGCAATATGGAAGCAATATTGAGCAGTATGGAAGTATGGATGTATGGATGCATGGATGCATGTTAAAGGTGCGTGCTTGGTGGTACTGGATACAATGCCGACTAGGCTTTAAGCCCAAAGACGACAGAGCTACTGGCAGAATAATGTGCGCATGAATGGAGACTCACAATAATAATTTAGATCAATACAGACAGGCCGCATATGCAACTCAATTCGATCGGGCCGACCAGCTGATCTCATATCACACGATGGAATTCGTACGAGTGTATTGCGACTCGGTCGCAATACACTCGGTCGCTAAATCGTCGTTGTGTTTAAATCATTGACCAACCGGCGCTTCTCCAAACAACGAGGAGCTGAGCAAGTTGCACATTATGGTTAGTTGCACAGGTACCACTTTAGAATCACAGGCCCTTATTCATGCTCATAAAGCATTAATAACACTTGGTGAATATTGAACTAATTATGAACAAAACTTTAACAAATGTATGTAAATGTTAACAAAACTTAGTTTTGTTCATAAATCGTTCAATATATACAAAGTGTTATAAATGCTTTATAACTATATTTACGCAATATACGTTAAACATTTACAAACTATTTACACAATTTATGTTCAACATTTTGAAACGTTTAATGTTTTGTTCATAATTTGTTAAATATTTGAAAGTGTTATAAATGCTTTATGAGCATGAATAAGGGACTATTATTCTAAAGTGTTACAGTTGCACATTATGGTTAGCTACAATGATGCGCACATACAGACAGGTGTGGAAAAGATCGCATTTAGCAAAAAGAAGAAAAAAAACGCCTCATTCAAGATTCCACATTTCTTCATTTAGTCCCAAGGGAAATTTGTCTTGGACAGTACAGGCTGCTAGCTTACACATATGACAAAAATGAAACGGGCTCAGAAACGTTACAGGATGTCACTACATCACAGCATCATTCTCCTCCTTTGCCATTCGCATGCTGTGGCTCAGCAAGTAAGACCAAATGAATGGCCTGAATTTAACATGTTAAGGGAGAATGTTGGAAAGATCGTATTCCTGATATGTCTAATATGTTAATTTGCACACGGTTGGGAAAAGATTACTTTGGGATTACTTTAAAAAACAAAAATTGTAGAAAATAATTTTCAAAACATTTTGCATCTATATGACTCAATAGCCTGAAACCACCTTGAATTGAATACATTAAAATTAATTTCTTCAACCCTACCTTTACAACTACTTTTTTTTTTTTTCAAGTTATTTTCACTTTTAATTTTATTAAGAGATATTGACTGGATTAAATTGGAAACTGGGATGAATAGCCGAGGGGAGACATTGAAAAAAAGCCAGAGAGGGGATGAGAACCTGCGGCTCTGTTTGGCCTATAGCCTGGGGGGCGCGCTCTCTAACCACTCTGAATGTTTTATTAAACATTTCTTTATCAAATAACTTGATGTGTTCCATTTCTGGTCAATATATTTCATTCAGGCTATATTGTGAAATGAACCCCAGGGAGACCAGCATCCAGCGAGTGTTGCTTTATTTTGCCATCTTGAGAGGGAATGGGAATGTTGAGCATTTTCAAACCTTTATTGGAAATATACAAATACAATAACAGCAGAGTGTGATGTGACATTCAGATGATGTGTGATCTGTCATATCATCTGTGATCTGAGGACAGTGACGCGCTTCCCCACTATGGGACACGACCGGGAGGAGGGCAGAGAACATGGGGGCGCCACACTGCCGAGACATAACTTTAAACTCAAACTTTATTTATTTGTATCGCACTTTTCATGCAGAGCAACACAAAGTGCTTTACAGAAACAGAACAACGTTACCCACAGCATTCCAACCAGGGCTTGAAAACAAAATGATTTTAAAAACGTTCCGTTCCGAACGGTTCAGGCAGGCCTATGTTTTCGTTCTCGGAACTGTTACACCTGCAAAATAACGCTCCTGGGCCGCTTCGAAACGCAAAGATTTTGTTCGTTCTTAAAGTTCCTTATGTTGTGCAATGTTACGTTTAGATATAGTTTATACAGAATATATTTGCTGGACTTTCAAACTTCAGTGTAACTGTATTAACGTGAAACCGGGTTTAAAACGCCATTACATTCACTTCCTTGTCTGTCCACAAGATGGAGTCCCAGATGCATGGGGCTTGATGACTGACAGTGAAACTTGGATGGATGCACAATCGGAAATTGTCTCCCAGACATAAGATATGTTAAAATATATAGAGAACAAAAAAAAATGTTTTGGGGATTTCATAATGTTGTTTGTATTCCGGAACAGTTGAAGAAACCTTCTTTCGTTTCCGTTTCCGCTCCTCATAAAATTCCGTAGTATTCCGTTCGTTTTCGTTTTCCGTTTTCGTCCCTTGAACTGGTTTGGAGCCCTGCTTCCAACCCAAACAAACAGGCACACACCCAACCATGGACACACACACACACACACACACAAGCAAATACATTTGTTTTGTTTATTTGTACGGTAGTGCTGCCCCCGCCCTCTGCAGCCAGGGTGCCCCAGGTCTAAAGGGCAATCTTTTTTTTTTTTTTTTAAAGAAAACTGTAATCAAAATGGATAAACACGTTTTCAGACAAAAAAATATAAATATTTCATGGTGCATTTTATGGTCCAAACTGACCAAAAGGTGTTTTTGGTATATTAAAGTGACAGATAATTTTACCGTCTTAATCAACCAGAAAACGGTAGAATTGGAAACCTTACTGAAGCCTGAGGGATAGGCGCAGCATTCCTATGCTGCTGACTCAACTCAACTCAACAGATTTTTATATAGTGCCAAAATCACAGCCGAAGCTGCCTCAAGGCTTCACAAGTGATTTCGTTTTTAGATTTATATTTAAGGAATATAGCGGCTATTTACCTAACTACCTTTCAACCTTGATTGCCCAGTTAAGGACGGTAATTTGGGATTGGTTACAGAACACTTTTAGCGGAGGGCTGGAAAGAAGAGAGAACAAAGAAGAAAGAGGAGATCGAGACTTTCAATCAATTTCAATCTCGGCCTAGTTTAAAAAAATACCAGTTTTTGATTAGTTGTTGTTGATGTTAATTTGTTTTGATTGGTTAACAGAACTCCTTTAACGGAAGACTGAAGAAAAGAGGAGATTGAGATTTTCAATCAGTCTCAATCTTGGCTAGAAGAACAGGTACCTACCGATAATAGATATACATTGAAGTAATAAGGCTTACTGGTTGTGAGTAAACAATGACCTGACTAGCACTATCCATTCTGGTAAATCATTTTCATCTTGGCTTTTTTTGTGTTTTTATATTTGCCACCACTATCACTCAATTTTTGCTTCGCTCACTCATTTTTAAAACATCTTGCAATGCATGGTCTGACAGACAGCGTGAATAATCACATAGTCCAGAGTTAAGGTATACTTTGAAGTAAGTATTAAGTTCAAAGGTCAGAGTTCAGAAACGGTCACGCTGTCATTCCACGCTGTTATCAGCCCTACACACATTTATCTAGCTATAACGTTTCTTGAGAATTGTACTTGGCGACTACAAAAGAGAATAATCTGTGGATGTTGGAAAGCGGCCTCGTCACACACGGCCGTAGGAAAGATTAGGTAAGTGTGCTTTGATTGTGAGACGCGCCGCTCGGAGCAGGGCTGCAACTTTTGGGAACGCGCCACTCCATCCGTCCCCCTACTACTCCATTGAGGGTGCGCTCCAACTTTCTGGGAAGTCACATCTGCTTTCCCGGCCATGAAACACGGCCATCATTCACACTCGCACTTCACAAAGGCTCACAGTTGTCTCGCATCTTGGATTCTGGTTCAGTCAGATGCTTTGGCAATTGACAACGAGGTCCATGAAGTGGATGAACAAAGGATTAGTCACTCGACTCAGGTGGTGTCAATAGAAATTAGAGCCTGTCAACTGTCGTTGTTGAAAGTACCCGTATGTCCGGGACAAGGAGAGATAGAGAGAGCTATACAGTATATGAGAGAGACACCCCACCGACTTCTTCCGGTGGTACTGTCCGCTAGGGGCGCCAACGACAGAGTCAGAATGAATGGGATCCTATGGGAGCTGAAATAAAGCTTGTGAAATTATGACCCCCCCCCCTCACTCAATTAACCGATAATTATCCCGGCAATATACATTAAAAATAATGTATATTAAAATAAAAAACTTTAATTAGGTTAAAACAGGCTGATAAGATTGGAATATTTGTATTGGAATTCCCATAGGGCTCTGATTTAGGAGACTAGGCTCCCCCCATACCTGGGGCCTACTTCCGTGCCGGAAGTAGGCACGGACATCAAAACGAACCCGTGTCCATTTTTATGTACAGTCTATGATTTTTCCTTTGAAATTGGAACGATTATTTCTTTATGTATTTTTGCGACCCATTCGTAAAATTGTAAGATTTCTTCAGAATTGCCTGGAAAAGGAGTGAAGAAAGGGGAGGAGACATGCGGCAGATCTGCCGGTGAGGGGAGCGAACCCAAGATTCTCCGTGCCATCATGGCATATGTGTGCTTCGTAGTGCACTCACTCTTTACAGACTGAGCTACTGTGGTGCGCAAAATCTACTATTAACCTGAAACGTTATTGATATTGCCAACGTTGAAAAGCATATATTCAACACATTTGAGTGAAGGACAGACCAAACAAGGAAACGATTAATCGCTGTCGATGAATAGATTATCAAATTAGTTGCCGATTAATTCAATAATCGATTATCATCCATTAATCGATTAATCAGTTGCAGCTCTAATAGAAATTCTACGTGCACCTTTTACCACACATATATTGAGAGCCTTAATAATGTTTTTCTATTGTGTCCTGTATTATATGCATACATGTACAGTTAAATTCTTCCTCTATATTTAACCCATCCCTGAGGAGCGGGGGTCAACTATGTGCGCAGCGCGCGGGGGGCCAACTCCAGATTCTGACCCAGGGGCACTGACTGGAACAGGTTAACTAGAATTCTCCCCGGCACTCTCTCTCTCGGGCTTTCTTCGTCTACGCCGCTCTTTCTCTCGCTCTCCCTCTCCGGCATTCTTTCTCTCGTTCTTTCTCCCTCTCCGGCGCGCTCTCTCTCTCTCTCTCTCTGTCTTTCTCCCTCTCCAGCGCTCTCTCTCTCTTTGTCTTTCTCTCTCTCCGGCGCACTCTCTCTCTCACTCTTTCTCCCTCTCTGCCGCTTTCTCTCTCACGCTCTCTGTCTCCATCTCGGGCTCTCGCTCTCCGCCTCTCTTTCGGTCTCTCTCCTAGGAGAAATTGTGCTTTTCTTTTTCTGAAAAACAGTACTTTCACTAGTTAAGTAACTTTTTAGTCGAGTACTTTTTTACTTTTACTTGAGTAACGATTTGGATGACTACTTTTTACTTTTACTTGAGTAATATTTTGCTGAGGTAACAATACTTTTACTTAAGTAATTTTTATGGCTAATCTGCTCATATCTGTTCGAATGTATACATTTTGCACTGATGTTTGAAGCCCCATATGCATTCAGCTCAATTGACATCTTAACCGTTTGTATAATAAAGATCTCCTAACAACATTAACCTGTCATCCTAGCAAAACAATTAACCACTATAGCGCATGCTGAATGGCAGTAAGCCAAGCAATCCTCCTCGCTGTGTCTCAGGTAAAATACGACCCCCTTCTGTGCTCTGCGCGTGTTAAGATAGATTTTTTTTTTTCGTCACACATATATACATACATGTACAGTGAAATTCTTCCTCCGCATTTAACCCATCCCTGAGGAGCGGTGGGCGATCAAAAGCCAGTGCCCCTGTTATCTGTTTTGATTTACTGCTCATGTTTCTTCAGACATTTTAAGGATTGGCAGCAATGCCTAGTATTCACATGGAATATATGCAAGGATTATGATAATGTGTGGAACTTTCTCTTACTTGCATGAACTCAAACATGTATTTACAAACACATATAAATTAAAGTACTAACATCATTTCTGGCAGGCCATGATAGTTAAAAAGCTTGCTGCCCTCCCCTTCATTCATTCCCACCACCTTCCCCTGCTCCACCACCAAGATGGAAAAAGTGTTGTGTATGATGTGACATGTTCTCTTGTCACGTCGCTTGGCTCTATTCATGGGGGGTTGGCTATCTCACCCTGTGTGCTGGTGTGAGAATCCCCTAAACTACTGCGGCCTTCTCACCCTGCCTGCTAGGGTGAAAATTCTCTACACTGCTCCCTGAATTAGTGCTTTTCCATGGTACTCATGGAAATAGGGGAGTTCCTCTGAACAGAGCCATACAGCCAAGATAATTCTAATTTCAATAAAAGAGCTGGTTCTTAATCTTCTGTTGTATTTCTTGACTAAAATGGTCCTGACAGAAATATATATTTGAATCTAAAAGAGCGTACTAGAATTATTTGGAAGTTTGCAATGCCAATTTTCGGCGGTTTAGCGGTAGACGTTGCACTGAGAGGTAGCCCATTCATAGTGTTGTCGCTTTGAGATCGCTCCCTCTCACGGTCATGTACTGCACATCCGCTCTCTCATCCCCCTTTCACACTAACGGTGTCAATAAAATGAGAGAAACGGCGCTTACCCCGACAACAATCTATTACAGTCGAGTAGTATGGAAGAAAAAGAACGCAGGCATTGTGTTCTTTTTTTGAGCATTGAGCAAGTTCCCTGAACTCATTGCTGCGAGTCCAAGTCATCCTAAGATATTTTACGACCTATATATAAAACAAGCTTTAAATGTTTCCCGCTAGGATGACGTTGATCATGAAACGACATTGTTAATTTATATCGCTCCATAAAAAAAAAAAACTTGTGCCATGCAAATCAACCCGGCATTACCATGGCAACAGGCATGTTTACCAGTGCAATGATGACAATGGCTCACACAATGGACCAAATATGAATAAAGTACGTTGGTGCAGTGGTTAGTACTCCTGGGTTCAAATCTCAGCCTAAGGCATGGAATTTACATGTTCTGGTGGGGTCTGTGTCGATTTCCTCCAGGTATTCAGGTTGCCCCCCTCCCACCCAATATTAAAAACATTTTCGAGTTAACCTGCTCCAGCCTGCCCCTGGCCAAAGGACTGGCTCAGAATCTGGAGTTGGGTTAAATGGGGAGGAATAATTTCACTCTGCATGTATATATGCATGACTACATGAAGAATGAAGTACATTTAGCTTTTGTTGACACATTTTGCCTTGCATGACATACACTGTGCATGTATTTGGGTGTGCAGTAAGCAAGTTGGGTGGGTGGACAGTGCATCTGCTGTATTTACTATTTTACATTTAACGATATCCATAAATGTGAGTCACATGTGAGGTACTGGGGTTCCTATGAACTACAACCACAAGTGGTTCCCGGGAACGTCCACCCTGTTAAAATGACCATATTTTTCACACTATAAGGTGCTCCTAAAAGGCATTCATTTTCATAAAATAACGAGGTGCGCCTTATAATCCAGTGCGCCTTATATGTGGATTTTTTTTCTGGTTATGATTACTGACCTATAAGCACACCATTTCAATGTGTGAGTGTCGCATGACACCTCATGTATTACTGCGTGCAAGGCGGCGGACTAATACACGCTATTCTTCACTATAGTATTACTGTTTGTAAACATTTCTAAAGGAAAAATCACGCAAATCGAGCAATTTTTTGCATATAAGGCCCGTGCGCTGAGCGTTATGCGTTAAACACACACACGCAGTGTTGTCAGTAGCGTATTACAAAGTAGCGCCTTACCCGCATTTTTCTAACTTTTCAAGTAACAAGTACTTCCTGCGTTAGCTCAAAGAAAATCTAGCGTCCACTTTATAGTAAAATTAACCGCGGTATAGATGTTTTATTCCATAAATTTTCCAACTCGCTTTTTCCGAGTGAAAGCAGCAACGCCATTGGTCCAGACGAACACGTGCGCCTCTAACATGGCGTGGATTAGCCAATTGTGCTCTGGAACGTCACTGGGGCTCGCGTAGCACAACCAATCCTCTCCTGTAACGTCATCACCACGCAGTGTTATCGGAAGTCAAAACGTTTACCGAGTCCGAGAGAGTTTACCAAGTTTGCCAAGGATATGTTAAAAATGATACAACGAGGATATGCGGGAGGAAGCGGCAAAACCCGTGCCGGCCCGGCCGCTACCGATTAGGAGCGGCATTGGCACCAGTAGGAGCGGCGTGGCAGTCTCTGCTGTCGGGTTCATCTAAGCGCCGCTCGAGGCATTCGATCTAACGCCAACCTCGCTCGCTGGCACACTTTCACACACGTCACACGGACGCAGGGCGAAGTAAATTAATCATGCAATGTGAAAATAATGCATTGTCCATGTGGAAATACAGCCATTATTTTGATAATTAAAACAAAAAATAAAACAATAATATTATTGAGTATTGGTTTGTTGCCAACTTTGTCCAGGAACAAAATACTGTCCATCTACCGTTTATACTGTCTTACTGTCGTTTATCCTGTCTTACAGTGTGTATAATGACCCACTATTATGACCCACTCCCATTAAAGTGTACTGTATTCGTAAAGATAGTTGTTTTTTTTTTTTCAAGATGGCTGGACTGTATATAACTGAAAGTAATGAAAAGTAACTAAAGTAATCTAACTCAGGTACTTTTAAAAGGAAGTAACAAGTAATCTAACTTAGTTACTTTTCTGAAGTAACTACTGATCACCCCCTGGACCCACAGAACGATGGAGGACGTCTGGTTTGGGGTCGAAACGTCCGAAGAAGTCGTTCTGAACCACTGACGATGCGAACACATTGATTTTAGGCCTCGGATTTTGGACTCTAAATTGATGCAAAACCTGACTGGAAATATAGTGTGAGTGTCATGGGCCTCGTTCAGACTGAAAGTGCGTGTTATCTGCGTGTCGATCGGCCCGCCGTTTCTGCGCGATACCAAAAAGGGTTATGTTCACACTGAGGCGTAGGAATGGAGGGCATGCGTGTGTGTTCACACATCCTTCAGGTTCTCCGCATCGGAGGGGCGGAGAACAAGCAGCGCAAGCAACGCCTTTCATTACCAACGTCACAGGAGTGCGTTACATCAATCAGCGAACAGCGCCTGCCGTTTGAGCAGACATGCACCTGCGCCAACCGTTAACTTACTATAACGTATCGTTTTGGAACTACCGGTACAAGTCGTTCTCTCACACTTTCGCATCTGTTGAAATTATTATCTCACACACGCGGTTAATGCGCTATATGAGACGGGACTAGCCCCGTCTACATGGCACGAGCCACGGAGGCGCCGTGCGCAAGCTGCGGCATCCCCATTCGGGG
>OMKY01058948.1:1639-12980 GCA_900302395.1 Bregmaceros cantori | reverse complement strand
ATATAGATATATATATATAGATATATAGATATATAGATATAGATATATATATCTCTATATCTATATATATATATATATATATATATATATATATATATATATATATATATATATATATATATATATATATATATATATATATAGATATATAGAGATATCTCTATATATATATATATATATATCTCTATATCTCTATATATATCTCTATATATATAGATATATATATAGATATATATAGAGAGATATATATATATATATATATATATATATATATATATATCTACCTATATATATGTCTATATCTATATATATATATATATATACACATATATGAAAGATGAATAATATAAGAAGTCTTTGAAAGATTGTGTACAACAAATATGCCATTTTTACAGGTACTGTATATACACTGAGGAACTTTTGATTAATCGGAAGAATGAGTGACATTTCAGTAGTACACCTCAACGGTATGATTTATATTTTGCAGCAAATTCTATATAAAACGAAACAAATAAATATTTGTATTTTATTGTCTTCCAAACGTAGACTGTTTGATAGGAGCCTGGAAAAACGTTGACCACGAATCTCCTTTTTTGTGACACAATATTATCAGATATCGTGATATTTTCAATTCACATCATCGTGAGATGAAAATCTGGATATGCCCCACCCCTAGTCAGTATGTCAAGTCACAATATCTAACAATTGAGTTTATCTTTTATTTTACATAATTGTAACAGAACAATGGGCGCAATGATTAATTGTTGCAAATTTCAGCACAATACTTGCGGTTTGCTGTTGCCCTGAGAATATAAAGCAAATTCAAACCTGAAATGCAAATATAGCGCATGTTAGTAACAGGCTTAAATTAATGACATTTTTCCTGTGTGTGTTCAGACTGCCTTTTTCTCCAACCGAGACATAAGTAGACAAAGGCATGTGTGTGCTGTTTGGGCGTTGATGTTGGACAAGCAACTGAAAGAAATGTCTTTGTTCTTTTAATGAAATAACATTTCTTGATATTTGAAAGAGTATTTGCATGTGCTGCATTTTTTATCTTATTGTATTATTACCATAGACTGTATATAAAGTAGACGCAGAGTGAATGACGTCATCCCTTTGCTTTCATTCAAGTTGGTTTGAAGCCGCCGACTGTGCGCTGCCATTGTTGAAAGTACCCGTATATCCGGGACAAGGAGAGATAGAGAGAGCTATACAGTATATGAGAGACAGACACCCCACACGCGACTTCTCCCGGTGGTACTAGGGGCGCCAACGACAGAGTCAGAATGAATAGGATCCTATGGGAGCTGAAATAAAAAATATTAACGCCAAATATGACCCCCCTCGCTCAATTGACAGATAATTAATTATCCCGGCAATATACATTAAAAAACTAGGAAAGATCTTTAAATAGGTTAAAACAGGCTGCTAAGATTGGAATATTTGTATTGGAATTCCCATAGGGCTCGATTTTAGGAGACTAGGCTACCCCCATATCAACCCAGAAGTAGGCACGGGCATCAAAACGAACGCGGTGTCCATTTTTATATACAGTCTATGATTATTACCTGAAAGTCACAGGTTGACCAATTTAACGTCCAGCAACATGTGTTCTGGTGAAGCCCCTACATATTTCACTCTCCTGGAAGTGCTGTTCAGATGACGCAAACAAACTGACCTCTGATTGGTCTGGAAGACTGTGGGAACCTTTGCTCACACCTGGAGGGCGCTCTGGCATACGAAGGGAGAAGCCGTCGAAGCGTAGTTCCAAAGCACACTGAAAGACAGACGGTGTTGAATCAATGGGAGGTACTCTTGAATCAGGGGTCTCTAACACAGTCCGTGGGCCAGATCAGGACCGCAAATCCGGCACATGAGATGATTATCTGCGGCAGCTGCGCCGAGCAGGTAATGTTTTCAGTCGCATTGGTTTGTCAGCAGGATAATTGAAAAGGTTATGCACGGATCTGGATGAAATTTGTACAGTTGTTGGAAATGACACACAGAACAAGTGATTTTGGTGCATTTCTGTAGCCTTGCACTTGGTTCCACTCTACTGCACAGTACTAACACAGCTCAGATATTGCGAAAATTTGTATCTTTATGACTATAATCTCGTGTACCACCAACAGCGTGCTTGCGTACCACTGGTGACCAAGTGATAACATTTTGGTGCATTTCTGTAGCCTATAAGTAACATAATAGAGTCTAGATGTTTTGGCATCAGTGACCCCATGGCCTTGGCGCAGGTTTGCACTCTCTGAGTGCTTCTAGTTTTTCAATGAAACAAACCAATTGCGTAACAGAAGAGCTATTACGCCATCCACTGGACATGTTCAAAAGATCGAAACAGTTTCTATGGGGGGCAGAGCAAGGCCTATAGCTGGCTGTTCCTCCACACTGTGCCAAGAGTTAATGGGGCTGAGGACTCACAATTCATGCACATTAACTTTCTGTATATTTCCTTATCTGTAGTTGGGAGCAATGACTTCTCTGTGACTAACTGTATGGACACTGTCTCATGGTGCGTAATTACGCTTGTAAAACAAAGGAAACAATTCAAAAGAAGCCGTTATTTTATGAATTTACTAGCCCACATGGGAAGAGATTTTCCTTGCAACTACAGTTTGACACCCCTGCCATAAACAGCCCCCCCCCCACTAGTCGATGTGTGGGAGACAACAGAAAGGTGTTGACCATAGACTGTATATAAAGTAGACGCAGCGTGCATGACGTCAACCCATTGCTTTCATCAAACTTTTTGTGCCCTGCCATTGTTGAAAGTACCCGTATATCCGGTACCAAGAGAGATAGAGAGAGCTATACAGTATATGAGAGAGAGAGACCCTGCACGCGACTTCTTCCGGTGGTACTGTCCGCTAGGGGCGCCAACGACAGAGTCAGAATGAATAGGATCCTATGGGAGCTGACATAAAAAATATTAACGCCAAATTTGACGCATTTGTGAAATTATGACCCCCCCCCCCCTCACACAGTGAAGCGTTAATTATCTCGACAATAAACATTAAAACATCAATTAGAAACGATCTTTAAATTAAACTGCTAAAATTGGTATGTTTCTATTGTAAAACCCATAGGCTTCGTGCTTTTGGTAGTCGACCCTGCCCACTCGACTAGCAAAAGCACACGGAAGTCGGCACACCGGCTGAAGCGATTGCGACGTCCATATTTATACACAGTCTATGGTGTTGACGTACGCTATGATTGGTTGAGCCCATATTACCGGCAGTTGAATTAAATTGTCTCTGGTCTAGTTGGTTCACTGCAGAGACACTGAATCTCCGCAAGTCATGAGGCGTACAGCGCAGCTCTGATGACAATTACGGAACCGGCATTCTTTCTTTAACAGAACTTGATTAAAAATGTGCACGCACCCTTCACACACAGCAGAGCCGTTGTTCATTTTGACTTACCCTGTAGCAGACCAATATATTATCATCGCCTTATTATTATTATTATAGCCAAACATGCAATGCAAGGCTATCTTGTGGTGACCCTCATTTGAGTGAAATTCGCTAATACATTATGTGCCTGTCCAACTTGCGTGTGTGTGTGCAGACAGACAGACAGACAGACAGACAGACAGACAGACAGACAGACAGACAGACAGACAGACAGACAGACAGACAGACAGACAGACAGACAGACAGACAGACAGACAGACATACATACATACATATATATATATATAAATAAATAGATCAATCCCATCCATGACGCAAGTATGCTGCAGGTCTGCCTCCCTGCCAACCTCCCACTATGCCCGTTCATAAAATGTGAAAAGATAACTTTAAAAAAATCTAGGCAAGTCCTATTATAATCACATGTTTTTATAGTTAATTCCAATGAACAAAGTCATGGTTTTAGCTGTGCTCTAGACAAAGATTCAAGGCATTGGACCGACAGACTAGCAGGTTGATCAGACAGAGCTGGCAGGCTCCATTAACATCAAGCCCACATTAACAATTCATGCATTCAACACTTGGTATTCATTTCCCAGCTCCCTAACAATAAGAGCAAAGATCACCTGCATGCTGTACTACCACGTGACGCCAAGGGGGGGGCACAGATTAATTTTATATGGTTTAGTGATGTGGTCCTCACTGTCTCCGTACGGCCAGAAGATAATGATGACCCGAGTCTCAACCCATTGAAGTCTTCCTCGCTCGCCTGAGCGCTGAATACATCATGAGTATGAAAAAATGATATGAACAATATCCAGTAGGCTTGGGCAATATAACACAAATATTAACTATGGGGGCACGGTGGCAGAGTGGTTATAGTGTACGCCCCCAGGCCATAGGTCGAGCAATGCTGCGAGTTCTAATCCCCTCTCCGGCTTTTCTGCTTTTTTTGGTCGGCAGAAACAGAGCCGAGGATCCGATTTTTTGGTTCGATGGACTCCAGACCCAAAAGCACGTTTGAGCTATGCTTGGACGATTCGTTTGGTTTGGCTTGCCAAACCAAAGTCGGGGGAGATATTGCAGAGAAGCCGGAGACAGTATGCCAACCGGCGGTGCTGCTCGGCCTGTGGCCTGGGGGATGCGCTCCTTAACCACGCTGCCAACACGCCCCCGACAAACATTTCTTCATCTGATGGAGAGATGTTTGCGTACTCTGATGTGGAATTCAAGTTGTCATTGGACGAACATTAAAAACAAAACTTACCTTTTTCTCCCTGATCATCAGCCCTCCCCTCCACACCTCCCGCAGGTCCAGTTGGGGCTTGGGAGTCACACGGGCCCGCAGGTAGGACGCCACCTTTTGCCACCTGTAAGCAAAACACTGTCTTTCAATCACAACGGTGACACAAGTGACAAATTATTTATGGCCAAAATATTCACAGGACAACGATACCAAGACACAAACTAATTAGAAGGGATTTACAACCTTTCCTCTGTTAACACTTATTTTCAAAAATTAACAATTAATTTCAACTAGAGCTGCAACTGATTAAAATCGATGATAATTGAAACTAGAAGCACTCAGAGATTGCAAACCTGTGCCGTAGTGATACAATAAAGTAGTAGGTTTAGTGCTAGCAGTATGTGTGGCTCAAGTTGCGTGATTGACGCCACCGGCGAACATGCCAACTACATTTCCCAGGGTTGAAAAACGTGTCAAGGGTCAATCAAATCGTGTTATCCAGTCACAGCACAGTGGAGGTGTGACAACCAAACTCCGCCCACATCTCGAGTAGCCCATACCAAACGTCACCCATGTCTCATCTCGCCCATAGCAAACTCCACCCACGTCTCGATTCAAATAATTTGATTGGTCAGCCCGTATATGGGCGACGTCTGCCGGATATACCCAGACCCAATGTATCATCCTGCAGCGTGCAATGTGTAGACGATTCGTTGGTTCTGGCTCGCCAGATATCAAATGATATGAAGTGAAGGACTCGCCCTTGTTCCGGGTGCGTGCTGATGAGGCTGAGGTGAGCTCGGTGCCAGCAGCTCAGGTGTTTGAGGGCCCCCATCAGGGGAAGAAGGTCTTTGAGGACCGGGGCCGGCACGGCCCCACACACCAACAGCACATCCAGCAGGGATCTACCTGGGGGCCGGGGGAGCAGTTATTCACCTAGCGTGTTTGTTAGAGCATAGATTTAGTTTAACCTATATAGTGCACTCATTAAGTATCCCACAATGCACAGCGAAAAGTAGAGAGCATCGAAGTATTCCCTCAGCATTCCAAAATATTGCTGACATATTACTGAAAAAACATTGGCTATATGCCCTAAAAAGAAGGGGTCTGCGAGTTACTTGAACCCAGAAAATGTTCGTTCCGTAACATACATGTACAGTGAAATTCTTCCTCCACATTTAACTCATCCCTGAGGCGCGGTGGGAAGCCGTGTGCACAGCGCCCGGGGGCCAACTCCAGATTCTGAGACAGACAGACATGTAAACTCCACACAGAAAGGACCTGTCTGGGTTGGGATTCGAAAACAGGACCTTCTAGCTGTGAGGCAGCAATGCCAAGCACGGCACCCCTGTGCTGCCCCTAAACAGAAACCCAAACAACACAGGTCAATTATACCTGAGAGCAGGTGTCAACCATACCACTGACAAGTTATAGGTCAATACTAGGGGTGCAACGGATCACCGTTGATCCGAAATCCGTTCGGAACACGCAGAACAGATCGGCACACGCCTGATCCGCGGATTAGGTGCGTGCGTGGCCGCACACCGCTTCTCTGCGCTCCAGTTTAAAACAGCCGCTCTCCTCTGTCCCACACAGCCCCGTGTAGCAGAAATGTGCGCAAGTGTACGTGTGTGTGGCTGTGTGCGTGCGCACAGTGGTGCAGGGCAGCTGTAGCGCCTTCCCTCTAAAAAAAAAAAAAAAAAAAATCTCTCTCTCTCTCTCTCTCTCTCTCAGCCTTAGTCAATACTCAAGACTATTTCTTTTGTTTATTGTTCAATAATCCTCTTTTTGCAATTTGCACAAATATTTTATTTTATAGGAAAAAACAACTTTCAATGCCATCATGAGTGTTTATTTACCTTGACCATTATTGAAAATGACATTTGTGCCAAATAGTTTGGGTACTAGTACTACTACTACTGGTTAAAACTTCAATGGTGTTTCGCTATTCTAACACCAACAGACAATAGGAAATTAATAATATTTTAGTTGACTACAATTATTTCCGACGAAAATTGTATGAATTTTAGTCAACTAAAACTAAAATGAATTAGATGATTCAATTGTTGCGTCGAGAGACTAAAACTAAATTGAAATGTCCCGTCAAAATTAACACTACCGACAACAACACCACTCCGTCCTCAGCCACCCTTCCAACGAGTCTGAAGACCAAGAGTTAATCCATTACACAGCCTTATAGGTGGTCCAACTAACAACAATCATTTATTCATAATCTGCCTGGGTAGTGCTGCATGTCGTTATTTATTACCAGCATAAATACAATTAAAAAAATAAATGAATAAAAAAAAAACAAAGCGGTTACGGCGCAGAGCGGCAACGAAGCAGAAATTAAAGGCAGTGAGCTCCCCGGAGGGCTGTACTGAGCAGAGCACACGCTGAAACATTAAAACTTAAAACATAAACAAAATGAATAAACCATCTCCCCAACTCTGGCTACAAGCATCACAGTGGCGGAGCCGGCACACTGCGGGTGGGATCAGATGGAGACTCCTGGTAGAGGTGGAGGTGTTTTAAAGATAATAGAAGAAATATTGGCTGGGAGCAGACAGTAGGACGGGAAGGGGGGTTGGGCTACAGATTAGATTAGATCATCAGTCCCGTAGTCTGGCTGGCCGTTGGGGCGCCACTGAAGACTTTGCAACAAGCTCCCTCCATTTCTCTCAGTCCTCAACCATTCGCATGAGCCGTGACAGCGCAGAGAACTCTAGTAAGTGCGAAATGGCGCTTACAAGGGGTCGCAGAATTATGCCCACGTCTCCACGGAATGGTCCGGACCGCCCCAGCCCCCTCTGTTGCTCAGCCTGCACCTTGTCCACTCTTCCCTTGGATGTGCTCTTCCCATCGCTTTCTCCGTCTCCCTCTCCTCCTTCCACCTGGCACTGCGCCTTGAAGGACTGTTTTTTGAGAGTCCTTGGGATCTCGTGACATGTTCGTACCATTTTAGTGTTTTGACTGTGGTTAGTAGGTCTTCATATGCTCCGATGGCTTGTTTTATTTGGGCTTTCACTTCTTCGTTGGTGGCGTGTTCTCTATACGAGATGCTGAGGAGCCTGTGGAAAAAGCTCGTCTCTGTGGCCTGAATTCTTGTCTTAGTTTTGCTTGGGTCCATGTCTCACAAGTGTACAGAAAAATTGACGTCACAACTGTTCAATAAATACTAATATCAGGGACTGACTGTTTTGAGATTTAGGGGCCGAGCCCTATACTGATAGTGATATTGAGAATTAAGTTAATGCCAATAACTGTTATATGAGCCCATTTTGTTTAAAAGATATGTAATAAATTAATTTCAACCAGGAAAAAAAAATATTCATCATAGTTTCTCCACTTGTAGCAGAATGTGCACCAACATGGGTCATTTTCAAATCGTGGTCCAAGGGCTTTCTCCTGAAAGCAATATTCTGTTGACTCCATGCATATGCATTATCACCATTACTTGATACTACAGAATGTTGGGTCTATTTACATAGCATATGCTGTGGAAATATTACACACACACTACTTTATAGCCCTTTTCTACAACCCTTACCTGGTGGGGGGAGTTTGTCTGCCAACAGATGAATTCCTTCTGCTGCCTCCTCCAGCAACCTATGGAAGCAACAACCGTTCTTCTTACACAACAATAACGCACTACAACAATAAAACAAGGTATAAAAACCTTTTATTAGTTTTCATACTTTGCTTTATCGGTGTAATAATAATAATACATTTTATTTGGTAGCGCTTTTCAAGTCACTCAAGGACACGTATGAGCAGGTGTAGAGAAACAGTAGAATAAAAATACAAAACAGAAATACAATAAAAGTGCAAATAAAACAAGCCAAGAATCATAACGGAAATTCAGTCCTGAAGAGGTGGATTTTGAGGGAGTATTTAAACTAAACTATCGGGTGTGCATTACTGCTTGGAATGTCTGTTTTATTGTTGTCTGTCTGATTTGATGCAGTGTACGTTGCCCAAGACAATAAAATATATCTCCTCAAATGCACATCAATGTATTGTAGTAAAAAGAAATGAATTGTTTTGTAAGAAAATGAATGTTTAATGTCGTCGTTTATCAGCCATGGACATATACAGTATTTGGTGTGATTTTTTTTTACTTACTCTGTCAGGGAGAGCTGCTGGTCAGATGGCTCCCTCTGCTGGTCGTGTAAAGAACTGACACACAGTGGGATACAACTTGGACCCGTCTCTGCACAGAGCTCCTCCCATTGGAGACTGCAGTACTACACACACACAGACACAGGCTGTGTCCGAAATCGCTCCCTAACCCCTAGCCCCTAGCCCCTGGATAGGGCACTGACTATATAGTCCACTCAATCTCAGCGACGAAATTTCGGACACTAGAATCGGCACTGTTAACTTACATCACCGCTGTAGCATAGTGACGTCATTGCCTGTCCCATTGGCTGTAGCATTCACATGTTTTTTTTTTAAATAATAAATGTAATTGTACTCACATTTATAATTATTTGCCGCCGTCGGTTGCTGCTGCGTCCTGACGCCCCCATTGTTTTTGTTTTAGAGAGCGCGCGTCGTCTTCTTCTACGTTTTAATTAGTGTAATGCGTCTCGCAATGCATTATGGGTTATATTTCTCCGTCTAGGGTACATCCCATGCTCACTACATTTCGCGGTGCATTGTGCGATACTTTCAGTGCCCGATATGGGGGCAAATGGAGAATTCGGACACCCCTACAAAATGGCGTGCGCCCCATATAGTGCCCTATATGGGGGTTAGGGGGCCATTTCGGACAAAGCCTCAGACACACACACGTCGACAAAACACACAAACTTGTCTGCCCAAATACACAAACATGATGATCATGAAATCTCATGGCATGATCATCGGGGCCCAAAATAGAGCCATCGTAGAGGTAGGTGCAAATAAGGACATCAGCCTCGAGTGAACGCGGCACGCGGTGGCAGAGTGGTTATAGAGCGCAACCCCCTGGACCATAAGTCGAGCAGTGCCGCGCCTTCCAATCCCCTCTCCGTCTTCTCTGCAATGTCTACCCCTCTGACTCTTCATCCCAGTTTCCTGTCACTATCTCCCTCAATAAAGGAATGAAAAACGGCGCATGGCCTGTGGCTTAGGCTCAAAGGAGGCACACGCAGCTGTTGTGAGATAGATTTTCGTCTCCAGGATAAGCTTGTTGCAGGTCTGCTTGCCCCACTCTCTCCCCTATCACACTAAGCCTGTCAAGATTAAAAAATGAAATAATTAGTAAAATAATTTGACTGACCTGCGCACAGCCCTGCAGAGCCTGGACAGCAAAGAAGCACCTCTGAATTGGAGGACTGGCACTCAGAGAACAAGCTGGAAAAAAAATCAAAATAAATAATCAAAAATGTCTTCTTGCTCAATTGAATTAATCGATTAAAAAAAGGAAGTGATTTGAACTAAACTTTCTTTTTCTCCTCCCAGAATCCGTTCCATGGGTATGTCAAGCTAGTATGGCAGTAGTGATGCAACTAAAAGCAGTGATGTTGACTTGAATATCAAACTTTGATTCTATAATAAATACTTCGACTCTTCTCCCTGTGTGGCCCTCTTACACATACACAGATACAATTACAAACACACATGGGACTGTTTTGTCTAAGGCACAGTATTTATTTTAAAGCAACAATCTAGGAATATGTATTAAAAAAAAATGAAATCATGAATGGAATGGTGACCTTGCGAATCGGAATCAAATTGGGAAAATCAAATCGATACCCAGCCCTAACATTTCACAAGTTCTAGAACTAACAGATTGTATCTCAAAATGCTACTGGACCAAAGACAATACATGTAAGAAAAGGATGAACATCCAACAGAAAGTCCCTAGTGTCAGTTGGCGTGGTGGTGAACACCGCTGGAAGTACATAGAGATGTATTACTGTCGCTTATACCATGTATTTTTTTTCCGTAGTGAAGTCAGTGAAAAAATAAAATAAAACATTAAATAAAACATTAGCTTTCTTTTTCCTTTGGAAATTGGTTAAACGAGGTAGTGCGAGTTGATTTTCAGAACATTAGGTTATTTTAGAATTTTTTTTCTGAATACTTAGTCCGGGTGTGACATGGTTTGGTCATGTAACTCATAATTGAAAGGGGCGACAGGAGATATGGTGCCATGTTCACCCCGGTGGCTGGCTGTGCCCTTAATGCATGGTATTACAGGCAGATGACAACTCTTTACATGTAGACAAGTTTTGATAGTTTCCGGTTTACTTCCTTAACTACCCCCCGTCTATGCTCGCTATTTCCGGTGCCATTCATATTGCCCTGTCTTCGACTGAACATGTGACCACATCGGTGAGTAACTTCAAGTTTGATTTTGACGAGTGAATGAATGAATGAATGAATGAATGTTTTATTGAGCGGCAAACATCAAACATAGATCGATACAAAGGTGATACTGATTGCTTCCACTCAAAAGGGTTCGGAAGAAGCCAGTGGCTTATCAGGTCCGAACCCCATTTATAATAATATATATAACAACAAGTGCAAACATCTCGAGTGCATTTTGTGTGACAAATTAATCCGCTTTCATCTACTACGATCACTTTACATAGGGAAATATACAGACACAGGAAGTGCGTTACACCCGGTGGGACAAATGCCAGTATGTATTGCGCTGTAAAACTCGAAATAATTGATC
>OMKY01058923.1:4929-15326 GCA_900302395.1 Bregmaceros cantori | reverse complement strand
TCTTTACCTGTGTTGTAATTTAAGTGAGCGGCTGCTGTTTACCACTATTTGTGTGTTGATGTTTCAGATGTTGCTTGTTACAAACAAGGAAGCACCATTGTTGCATAGAATCGAAGCCCTTTTAATGGGAAGTATGCTAAAATGTGGTTTCGCGTCAAGTTGTACAAATAGGCCAGAGATTGCTGGGTGCAGTCTGGCATCTGCTCTGGCCCCTGGCCCTTTGGGCTTCTGACAATGCGGCACTCTGAGCAAAGTAGTTGAATAGCCCTGATGTATACAGTGATTGAAGGGACAGTTAAAGGCTGCGCATCCGATAGCCATAGGCAAAAAGTGTGCTATTATTCATTTATCCATGATAATATGATATTAACCACCAGCAGATGGCAGCATAAATATGTGGTATATAATGGACGTGAACTTGAAATAATGCCACTTAATCGTACGTATACGTCATACTCCCATGGCTGCCGCCGTCAAAGCCATGGCGTCACGGGCAACAGTCCTGTTGATTGGTATTAATACTCAAATACTTGACTTACTTACTTTGCCACTCAAGTACTGGATGCTTATTACCCTGCATCCTCATGCTATATAGCTCTTCTTTTGTACTACTGTGTAAGAACACTGCCATGGCCCCGTGGTCTATGACCAAGAATTACTGCTTTAAACCAAGGGTTTAAAGGAGCAAAAGGTCTGCATGTGTTGATACCTAGGTTGATTACCAGACCGTCAGACAGGCTGGTTCTGCCCTATAAGAAGAAGTATGCAACGTTCTGCCTTGTATGCAACATTGGTAAACTGCAACATATCCAGCTGACTATTTTTTAATAATAATAATTATAATAATAATAATAACTTCAACTTACATAGCGCTTTGCAAGAAACCCAAAGCGCTTAACATCGTGAAAACTAAATGAAAATAAAATAAAGCTAGTGTCCAAAAGCCTGAGTAAACAGGTGCCTCTTTAGTGCACTTGAACTTGACTTGAAGGTGTCAACAGTCTGCGCCTGGCGAATCTCGCAGGGGAGAGAGTCCCAGAGTACTGGGGCAGCCACACTAAAAGCACGGTCCCCGGGAGACCGCCTTTTGCTTGGATGGACAGTGAGGAGTCCCAAATCAGAGGACCTCAGCTTTCGAGGTGGGGTGTAGTCCTCGAGGAGGTTTACGGAGGTACAGTGGGGCACAGGAATTGAGGGCTTTGTAGGTGAGGAGGAGCACTTTGTATTTTTGACAGTAATCCAATACTTTCTGAAGAGACTTTGCATTGTTTAGCGTAGTCTTAGCTAGGCATTGTTGTTGCAACGACAGTGAACCCATCATAAAAGAACATGACACAGATCCTGTGTATTTATAAGGAACACTTGTAAGCCACTTGTAAAGTATAACTGTTCACTGCTCTAACAGCCAGCCACTGATCATTGCAAGCCCCAATGGAGCAAGCAGCCAGGCCGGTCAATTTAGAAGCCGAACGACAGCTATGTTTTCACCTGAGGCGAGCCAGGTATCATAACTAACACAATGTGCGCGTAGTTGCATATTTAGCTTCTCGTAGCAATAGTCAGTTCTCATCCAGTCACAGGACCTGCCAGTCTAGTGGGGGTGCCATCCAAGGAACGTCGTAGTTCAAGTTGCCCCGACGTCATCATGTCAGTACGATGGTCTGAAACGTGAACAAAACACAAATCACAAATGAACTCAACTCTTCGGTGTGTGCTCCACGTTGTGCCTGAGCGGCGACAATTGCCACGGTGCGCTCAACCCACTCTCTTTCCATGAAGCTCAAACGATAGCTTAAAGTTACTACATACAACGATATAAGTACTTCACGGCCGACTGCTGAGGAGTACTTTCCGAACTTCGCGCACCTGTAGCAAATGACGACACATTTCACAATAACCATTAAAAACCTGCTGTGTCCTGTGCCGGCTCTGTGGCGCAGTCGTTAAGACCCAACACACATATGATCCCTCACAGGCATGGACATCAATGTCATGAATTCTCCTGCCCTTGCTGACCTTTCTGCAATGTCTTCCTCCAATCTCTCTCTCTTTCATAACTATAAAATGGAAAATGGCAGTAACAACAACATGCAGACATCCGTCAACTAGCCATGGTTGAAAAATAAGATGGCCAGGAGGAGGAGAGATAGGCACCATGAAAAAAATCCACTAGGAATAAGCCTAGCAGCTAATGTGAGTTAGAAGACTGTTTAAACATAAAAAAGCTGCCATGGGCGGCCTTTAGTATATCTGAGCAGCACTGCCGCCTGCCACCAATCACAGGCAATGCACTGCAGGCGTCCGCCGCCTTGTAATCTAATCTTTGAACTAGACTTATCTACGCAGCACATACAGTGGACAAGCATTTATAAACACTGTTCCATTTTCTGCATCTGCTAACGCATGACACCAAAAAGGCATGCACAAGAGCAGTTTATTTGCTACATGTAGTGCATAGAATGGCTCGGATTATTAAATGTCACTTCAGAGATATCAACATCACTCATATGATTTGAACGTTGATTCTGAAAGCTGCAGACGCACCTACATGATGTCTTTGAAATACATGCTTCTTTTGAAACAAGCATGTGTGTGTGTGTGTATTCACAATATGTTTGAGCAATGCACATGTCTATAAAATCAGATAAACATGCAGTAATTTCCGCAGCAGCGTAAAAAGATCTGGCAACAGATGGATCGCAGTTGTGAGCGATTATGGTAAATGATGAAACCCAAGTGTACGAATCTCAACGTTGTAATTACCCCCAATGCTGTTATGCATATAATTTAAGTTATATTATTATTATTATTATTATTATTATTATTTATTATTATTATTGTTGTTAACGCATGTGGACGCATGTGAGACACGGAACCTAACAGCAGAACTAAAGAGAAAAAGTCAGGCCGCAGAGATGAGATGTTTCCGCAGGCTCCTCGCCATCTCGTGTAGAGAACATATCACCAACTGGAAGCCAGCATAATAAAACAAGCCATTGGACCATATGAAGATCTGCTAATAACAGTAACAAAAATTTAAAATGATAACTAAAATGGTATGGACATGTCACGAGATCCCAAGGATTGTCAAAAACAATCTTTAAGGCACAGTGCCAGGTGGCAGGAGGAGGACAGAGAAAGTGATGGGAAGATAAGATCCAAGTATGGACAACTTGCAGGGGTGATCGAGGACAGAGAGATGGAGAGAACTCGTTGCAAAGTCTTCAGTGGTGCCTCAACGATCAGCCAGACTACGAGAGTGATGATGATGATTATTATTATTATTATTGAACACAATACCTGCGTGCACTGTGAGACTAAGCCCAAGAGTGTAAGTGGCTGGATGAAGCAGTCTAGCCGACTGCGCCACAGAGCCAGGCCCTGTTATGTTTCTATTATGAGAAAGCGTTTGTTGATAGGTTGTTATCATGAAAAAAGATATTTTCAACAGACTACAAGAACAGAACATTCTAGTGACTCAGTGTTTTTTTTTTCTTTTCTTCTGAGAGCAAATGTGTATATACACAATCTAATATATGTTATCGTGTTTCATCACTGGTTAATTATAGGTACAGGAAAGAATTTTCTGCCCAGTTCTCCATCCACGCGTGAAATGAGTATCAAACATGTATTTTGTCTTGGGATCTTCAATGGTGTTGGTCATAGCGTGTTGTTTATAGCATTCAGGGCTGTGGCTTGTAGCAGGAGCCATCTTGAATGTCAATCAATACGTCTTGATGAGCAGCCGAGCACTATGTCAATACAAGTGAGTGAGCGAGCCGGCACGTGCAGCCCATGTCTAGCGGGGATTACGTCGTACTCAGTAACGATTGGACAATAGATCCGGCCAAGCCGAGCTTATCAAATTCAATGAACAGCAGTTGGCTAGGTCAGACTGACATGACAGCATACAGTTTTCCATGAAGTTTATTCTCCTGATAAAGCCCATTTGATTTTCTGGAAGAACAGATCTGCAGTAGCAATGCTGGTCCGCGGACGAAGGGCGTCGTTCGTCCAGCTGTCCCCGCTGACTTGTAACAGACTTCAATGGGTATTTCGGTTTTGTTTGTATATGTTTTATAAATGTCTTATTATGATATTTGAGGTTAGATTGTTGACTTAGCATTACTCCTAGGTTACAAATCAGGGTAAGCAGCAAAAAAAACAAATAATACTGCCACTTTAATTTCAGGGCGGTTCGGTGGTGCAGTAGTTTGCACTGCTACCTCATCGCAAGAAGGCCCTTTCTGATGTGTGGAGTTTAGTGTTACATGTCAGCGGGTGAGGGTGAGGTGCTGTCTCTTCTACCAACAGCACGACCTCCAGGAGCCTCCACCGGAACCTGCTTCCGCCCCGGTGGACTTGAATATTGAGATGAGTAATGTGTCTGATGACGAAGCCATGGACAGTTCTTAGATAGGCTTTGTTTATGTATTCCATCTCAACCGCTATAGGGTCATTCATACTAAATACAAAATGTATGATTTTTCACATGCTAATAAAGGGTTCTTCAACCCTCCCTTTTGTCTCCTCTCTGGGTCATTGCTCATTCGTTTAATAACCCGTGACATTTAGATGTTCTTCCTGTGATTGTGTGGGTTTCCTCTGGGCAGTCCCGTTTCCCCCATGATGAAGCATGATCAGGTTAACTTGCTCTAGTCAGTGCCCCTGGCCGAGACACTGGCTCACAATCTGAAGTAGGCCCGCGGGTGCTGCACCACGGCCTCCCACCGCTCCTCAGGGATGGGTCAAATGCAGAGGATGAATTTCAATGCATATCTATGTATATGTGACTTAATAAAGTACCTTTTTATCTACTCATCGCATTAATTGAATCAACACGTTGATTCATTTCAGATAATAATGCAAAATTATATGATAGCTAGATCAATGGGGAAAATGTGCACCAAAATTCAATAGAAGGGAACAGTACTCGCTCATTGCTAGCTACATGTCAGTCAACTCCACCATCTGAAAGGTCAGCTCCTATAGAATGAATTGACTCCAGTGCCACTATTCACCTTTGCCTTTTACAGATGGGAATAAATAATGTTGGCTGAATAGGGGAATGAAGTCAGTTATCCTATTTACAGGCAGTGTTGTTAAAAAGTAATCTCACTACTGATTAGTGACTACTCCTCTTAGAAGTAACGGAATTAGATTACTGAGAGTACGTATGTTGACTGCTTTTGTTACTTTTGATTATATTTGGGCAAGTGCCATTGCACGTTTTTAAAACTTCACTTCACATAAATAACGCACCAAAAATTAAACACAAAATATTTTAAACAATCAATTGTATTAGCATTACGCTTAAAGCAAATGAAAAGTTTTATGAAACAAAGTAACTAAAAACTAACTAACAAAAGCTTTTAGATAAGTAACTTTAATATGATTACTGCTCTGGAAGAAGTAATGTGTTAGATTACAAATTAGGTAAGCAACTTACTGCTATCACTTTCAGGCGGCCTCGATAAGACTCCAGGAATCTGAATGAAAAAAACATAATTGAAAATGTTTTGCTGTTGCTTGAACAGAGGCTGCCCATACTAGTCTATTGATATCACAATGCTATGGGAAACTTCCATCCGCCACAGCACTGTGGACATTCCTCCGTCATGCTGTAGAACAAATGTTCACTTTCCTGGGACGCTGGGCACGCTTTGAAAATGAATAGCCTCATGAAATGAGTATTAAAGGATAAAGAGCATTTTCAACAACACAATTATGGAACATTCTGGATCTTTGGATTTGTGTGGGGAAATCTATGGCATCTTCCCAGAATGTTTGGCCGGATCTGGAATACATTTGTAACCAGATTCTTAAATGACCTGGCCTAAATTAGGCTCTCTTCCAGGGGATTTTTCATGCTTCAAATAAGAAACTGACACAATCATCCTTGGAATTCTTGTGGGTGTGTCGCGACATCCCTACTCTCATTGGATACCAAAGAGCCTGGCGAAAAATGGTCCCTTTCCCAGCTGAATAATTTTGTAAAATGTTAATTATGAGTTATCTAACATGCTCCTGCTCAAGCATGTCGCAATTGACCTGCATGATTTTGTGGATTATTTATTATTTATTTGTTTATTGCAGTTTCAAAAGCTCAATCTTTCAATGCAGTAAAAGGTCCAGTCTTCCTGTCATTTCTTGCTGTCACACAAGTAATCGTGTATTTTTTCTAGTATAGTCTACACTCTACAGTATTTATATAACAGTTCTAGCGTCCATGCAGCGTGCACGCTAGAAGGATAATTTAGTCTGGATTAAGCAGGTTCGAACAAATGTCAAAAAACGTGTCAATCAAATGTTATCAAATCACAAGTGGCAAGTGGCCCACCTTAACGGGGCTCTGATTGGACTGCCCGAATTTGGGCGACTATCTAATTTGTCTGGCTGGTGGGTCCCACTGGACCGTCTAGTTGTGTGCGATGTGTGGATGATTCATTGGTTCTGGCTTGCCAGGTGAGTGTCGCACCAGATGCGCTAGCATTGGGAAGGCAGAGAAGAGGGCTAGCCTGTGGGGCAGTCATGGTTCCGTGAACTGAAATTTGGGGTGCGAGATTGCATCTCATGGTGAGCAGAGATGTGGGCAGCCTCTCCGCTGGATGCGTGGTGGTACGACAGGTGTGGGTTACGTGATCGGGGTGTGTGATGACGAGAAATATAGAGTGGTCTAAAATAGAGTGGGAGCTAAAAATGGTCAGAGTGGTGAACAATGGACACTGCACGCACTAAAAAGCCACCGTGTGATCTTAAGCCACAACAACAAGACTATGTATGGGGCTTCTTTGGTGCAGCGTCTTTAACCGGTACGCCATGGGGCCAACTCCACACATTTGCCATTTTTATAATCTACAAACAGGAAGTATTCTATGTGTTATACAACACATTTTCATATAATCTTTTTTTTAATCTGTACAAAGTTAAGACAGGTCGTGGAAAATTAACTTGGTGGTCAGGAAACAGGGGGGGGGGGCACCCTCAATTTTGCCGTTTCCCACACTGATCATCTACCACAATGCATCGGTATGGGTTAGGCTAAGGGTTAGGAACGGCCTTTCCAGCATGCTGCGAGCACGGTCTTTCCAGCATGCCGCAACCGCGGCACTTCCATGACGGAGTGGCGGCGCTTCGTGTCGGGGCAGAAAATCTACCATGTCGGAACCGCTGAACTTCCAAATAAAGCTGCCAGAGAGAAGAACCGAAGAACTCACTGCAGTCGAAATGGAGGCGTCTAGCCAAGAAAAAGTAATAGACAAATTTAGCTTTGATTGATTGTTGCAGGAAATGAAAGAATGACACTGACCTCCTGACTCCTGCTGTCTCAGTTTGAGCATTGTCTGCCTTCTGAGAAGCCTCTGGCATTTCATAGAAATAAGCGTCATCTTTGAGGTAAACAATCACCCAGATGTTTTGTCAGTCTGTGCCCGACTTCTTCCAGAATGTCTCAGACAACTGTGTGTGTGTGACAGAGAAACTGTGCGTACAATGGAAAGTGTGTTTTCATCAGCAGTGGCACCCTCCGTTGCCTGCCTATCTGTTAAGTGTGAGTGTTGAGTGCGGAGGAGAGCCTTTGATTCCCGCAATCACGGCACAGCACGACAGCGTTAGTGCCTTGTGTTCCTTATCGGGAAGCTGTTGGAAAATAGCAACAGACACTGTTCTCGGAGAAATAATTTGGCTCCATGTGTATTGATTGACAGAACCCCGCTAGCCAGCTTGCCAAGGTATGCAGATTCTTTGGTGGGTCTCCAGTTTAATGGATTATAAGCCTGGACAATAATTGAATAATAATGCATAGAGCTTTATTCACGATTACCTGGAAAGGGGTGAAGAAGGGGAAGAGACGTGCGACACTCACGACTCTCCGTGCCATTATGGCATATGTGTGCGTTGTAGTGCACTGTCTTAACAGAATGAGCAATTGCGGCGCACTATTGCATTTTTGTAATATAGAAAAGTTTACCCACACCAGCCACACACACACGCCAACGATACTATAAATGTATTTCTTGCTCAACTTCCCTTTCTAATACCAACAGTTTGTGACTGAGATGTTTCTCCTTCACCATTTTATTAAGTGTTTTGACTGGATCATCGATAATTAGAATTATCAACTCATTGTTTTTAACCATCTATATACTTTTTTATATATATCTTATCTTTGGGACTGGTGGTTTCTTCACAAGGATCAGGAAAAATCCTGTTAACTGATTTGCTGTTTAAGCCAGCAGATAGATATAGATAGATTGATAGATATAGGTATATTCGTTCCAATATCTTCCCTTTTTAAAATTTGATGAAAAAAAAAATTTAAACTCATTTTAGCTCGGGAGCCACATCGGGGAAAATCTATTCACAGACCGGTGCAAACCCTGGCTTTATAGATTTATAAACTTTATAAAATTATGGCAAAGTCTTTTTCTTTGTTTTACTTTGGTCCAACATGGCATAGGAAGGGTCCGAAAATATGTGTTATGTAAACCTTTTAATGCATGGTTCCCAAAATGAGCCATTTCAAGTCTCTGCTCTCAACTATGTTTTGGGCAATAAACAGAAAGTTATCTTGGATTTCATTGGCCAGTTCTCAGCCCCTGAGTCCTTAGACCACAGCATTGACTGCCAGATTTTTGCTCTGCCCCGATCGTCAGTTTGCTTCAGTAAAACAGCAGCATGGCCCAGATGTATTCACCTACAGCGTTAGTGTGAAAGTGGGAGAGAGGGGGGGCTAGCGGACGTGCAGTATATGACTTTGAGGAGAAGCTACCTCAAGCTGCTTGTGTGCTGTCAAGCCACAGTGACGAGTCTATGCGTAGGGCTGCCTCTTGGTGCAGTGTCTTTAACCGCTACGCCACGGGGCCAGCCACACTACCTACTTTTGTATTAGTAATTATTGCACACTTTCTGTAAATTCTATAAACTTCATTTCACTTCTGAAATATCACTGTGTTTGTCTGATATGATATATTTAACTCAAACTGCTGATCCAAACAACCAATGATTTATAAAGGAGAATCTTAGAAATTATCAGCGTTGCCCAAATCTTTGGCTATGACTGTATATAGAGCACCAATTGGCGGCAACACCCCGACAGATCAAAACATAATTGGAATGCATGACATTGTTGCGTTGGCTGTATTAAAGTTTACTTTAAAAGTAATCTAAAAGTAATGGGATGTAATGCATTACACACAAGTCTGGCACTTGCATGCTTCTAATGAGACGTAGGAGTGGTGTGGGAGAACAACCCACAGATTCTAGTCCCCCCAGGCACCAGATCACCACCTCTTGGTTTGGGAGATTGGTTTGGGAGTGGTGGTGTGTATTGGCTCTGGTCTCGCCAAAGTGGGACTGACTAAGGGCAGCCCCCGGGACGCGAGTCAGGACTTGATCAACCCCGCCTGGGTCACCCAAGCTCGCTTAAGGGGTATGATCTTGGAAGACCCGGAACCCCGATGAGCTTGGGCTTCATTACTGATGACACATTTCAGGTGCACCAATCTGGTTTTTAAAAATATGGTAATGGATTATGCCACTTCCTGACACACAGTGTGGTCCACCGTGCACACTGTACTGCACAGTCATTGATAGTCCTTGTTGCCATAAGCCTTGAAATTCAACACAACGTATCGTAAGTAGCAGCCATCGATTCAACCCCAGGTTGAGGGAAAAATGGCACAAAATATTACCCTCTACCACTGAGCATGCCGCTGGCGATAGGAGAGCTTGGTTGGGAGCAAATTGCTTTTTAAAAGAACAAAAATCCATCACCAAGGGAGAGATTGGGGGAATGTTTTGTTCTTCCATTATTTTGTGTACGACTGAGTGTGTGTGTGCGTGTACATTTTGTCTTTATTATTATTAAACTGTGAATATCACTGTGGATGTTAATTTGAACTGCTTATTAGGGGTGTCACGGTATGAAATTTTACAGTCACGGTTATCGTGACCAAAATTACCGCGGTAACCGGTATTACCGCGGTATTAAAAAAAAAAAAACACGCTTCTAGCCTGGCGAACCAGAACCAACGCATCGTCCACGCATCGCACATCTAGCGCATCGTCCACGCATCGGCAACACGACGTTGCTTCACCCTTTTAAGTAACCAATAAACAATTATCAAGTTTATCTATGAAATGTCTTGCTAGAATGTATTTCCTTATAGTTAAAATGTTGCTGCAGGTAAAAAGTGCCTTGTAAATTGTAACTTTGAGTTATTAAATTTAACTAGACCTAATGCATTTTATTATTATTATTTGTATATGATTATGCAAGTAATAATGGCAGAATTCATAGTAATAACTTTAAAACTAAAACTAAATAGTATCTTAAACTATCATTGTCATAATTGTGGTTCATTACAGCTCCGTTTCTGCTATATGTCGGATGGATG
>OMKY01058906.1:0-10460 GCA_900302395.1 Bregmaceros cantori | reverse complement strand
TCTCACTCTGACTCTCTCTCTTTCTCTCTCTCTAACTCTCACCCAGTCTCTCTGACTCTCTCTCTCTCTCTCTCTCTCTCTCTCTCTGACTCTCTCTCTGTCTCACACTCTGACTCTCTCTCTCTCTCTCTCTGTCTTTCTGCTCTCTCTCTCTCCATCTGACTCACTCTGTCTCTCTCTTTCTCTCTGTCTTACACTCTGACTCTCTCTCTCTCTCTGTCTTTCTGACTCTCTCTCTCTCTCTCTGACTCACTCTGTCTCTCTCTGTCTCTCTGACTACCCCTCTCTCTGACTCTCTCTCTCTCTCTCTCTCTCTCTCTCTCTCTCTCTGTCCCTCCCTCTTTCTGTTTCTCTCTCTGGCTCTCTCCCTCTCTTTCTCTCTCTCTCTCTGTTTCTCTCCCCCACGCTCTCCCTCTCTCAGACTCTCTCTCTCTCCCCCTCTCCCTGTCTCTTCCAAAACTCTTTAAAAGCTACAGTATGACATGAAAATAGTCATTATAACTATTTCTCTTCCAACTCATTTTCACTACGTCGCGACTAGGCATGGTGTGAACATGGCTATTTGATCTAATTGATATTCTAAACCGCCCCAAGGCTCAGAAGTGTTGCCCGCAGTCCCCGGCGAGGTGGAGGCGTGCGGCGGTGATGAGTGAGCCCTAGGAATGTCTCGCTCCGCGGGGGCCCGTCAGACCCCAGGTCTGGCTGCCAAGCTGCGGCCAGAGTGTTGGGAAAATGTTATTCCTGCTGGAATTACTGCGGATGATTTTACGACGACCGAACGCGCCGACTCGATTTATGTTCAGCTACAAATCCCCCCTCGCTAGCGGGAGGTGGTGTGGCGGGCAGTAAGCTCTCATAGATTCATAGAACGTTCTCCATGTATGGCTACCCCCGCGGCCACACCCACGCATCCACTTATTAGAAGTGGAGAGCTTATACTTACAGCCAGAAAAGAAGTTGTCGTTCTATGTCTCTATGTTTTACTTTCATGCTGAGGCTTAGAATTAAGTAGACCTGCAGCTACCGAATAATGTGGTATTCAATTATTCTGCTAAAATTTCCAACGGTGACTCGAGTATCAAGTAGATTTGTAAGACCTTTCTGATTTAGATTTCTAACACTTCCTGGTTGATGTTGCTGGTTCCTAATGTGAGATATTAGCCTCAGCTGGTTGGGGGGGCACCCACCATTTCGGCGTTTCTCCACTCCGATCATCTGCTGCAATGCATCGGAACAACAACGTTCCTCCGCACTGGGTGTCAGCGCCGGCATTTTGATTAGCCGGCATTCAGTCAGGGAACACCGGCATTCCGATGTGGATTAGGGTTATGGTTAGGAACGGCATGCCTCAACCGTGCCTTCCATGTCGGAACGGCAGCAAATGTCGTAACCGTGGAGCTTCCAAATAAAGTTTTCAGAGAGAAGAACCGTCGGCACGGACGGATGTCGAAAGGGAGGCGTGTAACCAGCTGGTTGTGCCCCTAAGCGTTACGGTTTGCCCAATACAAATTGGATCGTTTCTCAAACATCACAGATCATCTAACCCTTTCCCGAAGAACAAACTTGCCAAACAAGGTTGGCAAGGACAGGTGAATCACAGACATTGGCTAGCTCGTCCGTCCCCCCATCCCATGACCTTGCAGATTAAGCTGGCTAACTAGCAGATTAAGCTGGCTAACTAGCAGAGCTGGCTAACTATCTAATGCCACTCCTCCACTACAAAACAGATCAAGGCACAGTTTGGCGCATCTCACTTAAGTTCAGTTCAGTTTAAATGGGAACGTGTTTCCACTGTTGGTAATGTGTTTCCACGTGTTTCCACTGTTTTAATGCGGCCACAAAGGGGTTTTGCCAAATCTTCCAAACTCAATTTTGATACCCCACCCCTGCGCATGTGACACCCATCCCTGAATTCACAACACTTTGCTGTGGCCGAGCATAGCAGGAGGGGGAGACAAACGTAGTGGCACCCCACTAGTGGCAGGTGATACCGTCTACCTTTGTTCTATTGATGCCTGCCCCTCCTGTGATGGGCCAACCGGCCCGGAGTTTGACCAATCGGCGACCGGTAAACGTGGCCAAGGAAGGCTAGATTCTGGACCCACATCTCAGCGTGTCCTCAAACCTGGCCTGGCCGTTTTGACCTTGTGGAGACGCGATTTTCGGGGTGGATGTGCATGTGAACTGTGCCGTGCTGGCCTTAAGTAAGCCAGTGGAAAAGGGGCTTAGGAGAGGTGGCTACCTCACACTGCTGGCTAATGTAAGGTGCTCACTATCTTTGAAGAGACTGTCAACTTAAACAGAAGTTATTTGCCTGTTGGAGATAAACACAGAACATGTTTCTGTCTTATCTTCGGAAACATTTTACTTTGGTCCTTTAATATTTACCCTCTGTTTTCCTTTTGATAGAGAGGAATGTGAGGCTTCTGGCCCGGAGTCGGGGCTTGAAAACGGAATGATTTTAAAAACGTTCCGTTCTGAACGGTTCAGACAGGCCTATGTTTAACGTTTCCGTTTTCGGAACCGTTCCACTCGCAAAATAACGCTCCTGAACCGGTTCGGAAAGCAAATATTTTGTTCGTTCTTAAAGTTTCTTATGTTATGCAATGTTAGATTAAGTTTAGATATAGTTTATACGAAATATATTTGGTGGACTTTCAAACTTCAGTGCAACTGTATTAACAAGAAACCGGGTTTAAAACGCCATTTGCTTCCTCATCTGTCCACAAGATGGAGCCCCAGATGCATGGGGCTTCAGCCTGACAGTGAAAGTTGGATGGATGCACAATCGCTAATAGTCTCCCAGACATTAGATATGTTATAGAGATATATATAGAGAACAATATATAGAGAACAAAACAAACATGTTTTTAACAGGTTTTGTGGATTTCATAATGTTCCATTTCTGTTCTGGAACAGTTGAAGAAACCTTTTTCATTTCCGCTCCGGCTCCTCATAAAATTCCATAGAATTCCGTTTTCGATATCCGTTTTCGTTCCTTGAACCGGTTCAGAGCCCTGCCCGGAGTCACTGACTTGATTTTCTGGCTTGCCAATCTAGCATTTACCCGGTATGATTCTTCTTTATTCACTGTCTCATTGTTAGTTTACCATTGTTAGTTTAATTCTGTCCTCAGGACTTGTTTGTTTGTTGAGGTGATCGTTGGGTTGTATTTGACCATGGTATTTGCACTGTGGGTTCGTGCAAGGAGATGGCTAACAGCTAACGACTAACACATACAGGACATGTGTTGTTTGGGATTGCTCAGGAGATCCTTTGGTTGTATTTCATGATGATATTTGTACTTCGGGTTCCCTGTGCGGGGATGCCACAACACCTAAAAGCTACAGAGCATGTGTTGTGGGTGACTGGGAATGGAGAGTGCACTTTGATCATTTGAATGGCGCAAAAAGAGTTTGCCCAAATTGGTCAAAATGCCTGGAATCATGTCTGATTCCAGAATTTACAGAAAAACATCATGCAAATCACCACCTCACATAAAAAAAAACCTCAAAATCAAACTCACACATCAGACACACGCACACACACACACACACATAGACAGGTCTGCTTTCCCCAGGTACGGTCTAATGAAGGTTGGTACGTCGGGGCCCTCCTCCGAAACTCAAGGTATTGGTTCAGACAGTCGTCGGCCCATTGCAAGTACACTGGGGGTGCCAACAGCCTCGGCGGACGCGGGGATTGAGACACTGGGCCTTTGCATTCAGTGAGGCTGGTCTCTTGATCTCTCTCTTGGGCTCTTGTCGAGATGCTTGTTGCATTTGCTGGATGCCTGATGGCTGATGTACCGATCACGGTAACATTTTAACACCAACGAAAGACAGCTCACCAGTTGATGGTGCACAGTCTATTACATGCAGCGATAATGGAATATGTTTACCTCTCTGTGTTGACCTGTGACCTTTGCCCCTCCCCAGGGTGGCGATGCCTTTGACCCGGTGTTTCCTCATGCTGCTGCCGACGCTGGAGGCCGTGTGGAAGAGCCTGGTGGACTTCTTTGTCACGCCGCTGTGCCAAAGTATGTCCAAAATGCTCAAGCTGGTGCACGTGGAAACGACGTACAACTGACCAGCGTTGCCACGGAAACGCCTCTGGCGCTCAAAACCCACGGAAGGACTATCGCCAGTGGACTAAACGTGCACTGGAAATTACTTACATTTCTGTCTGAAGTGAATGATCTCTCGTCTACAGTAGATGAGGTCATACCATCTTTTTTTTGCATGTTTCGATTCTGACTGTGTGTTCAATCCCAATACAAGCTTGCCTCTTCTAGTTATCAAATTACATTAAGAGTAAACAGCGCGATACTGCCCACGTGCGTACCTTTTAACCAAATACTATCCTACTACCTGCTCAGCTCCGGTTCCAAGCTGATAGAACATGGTACTATCGTGATGCTGATGGCACACCGCCCTCTGTGACGCACATCCGCACATCCAGGCGTGCTGCAGGGCTACAAACCACTGTACTGCGGGTCGTATATGGAAGTCACAGGCTGTGTCCGAAATCGCTCCCTATCCCCTACTCCCTACCCCACATATAGTGCACTCACTTATAGTGCACTCAACAGCAACGGCCCAGATTTCGGACACTAGACTTGGCGCCGTCAAAATTATTATAAAATATAATTATTTAAAAAAATGTATAAAATTCAACAATCATCTTTTATTTTCATCTTTAATTACTTACATTTATAACTATTTTCTGCAGTCGGTCGCTATTTACCCCCGCCGTGCCATTTTTTAAGTTTACATCATTTTTAAAACGTCTCACAAAGCATTATGGGTTATATTGGTTTGTCTTCGGTACATCCAATGCAACCCCTACAAAATGGCGTGCGCCCCATATAGCGCACTATACGGGGGATAGGGAGTGACTTCGGACACAGCCACAGAGCGGCGTGAGGAGGCAGTAGGGCCGGCGGAAAGCGAACACAACCAAGTAGAGTAGAGTTGAGCCATGCTGAGTAGAGCTGTAACTAAAAAACCCAGTCTACTGAGTCGAGGCGTGACTCTTTCCGCCTCAGGCTCAAGAACACTTTGCGAAATATTTGCATAGTTGCCTTCCTTATCTAGACAGATAGGGCTGCTCTGTACAATGGTGGTTTGGCCAGAGACCGTATGTGTGCTATGAGGCTGACGAGTGAGTGAGGGCAGTGGGGCTCATTTGAAAACTACGTTTCCCAACCGCGTCAGTTTTAGCTCGGACTGTTTTTGTGGTCAATGAACTTGTTGACTGCCTAAGAAAAGTTACGAAAACAGACCTATTTGCAACGTTAAATTTTCTCCTCTTTAACTTAAAAACTGTTGGGTTTGGATGTG
Organism: Bregmaceros cantori; assembly: GCA_900302395.1. NCBI lineage: Eukaryota > Metazoa > Chordata > Actinopteri > Gadiformes > Bregmacerotidae > Bregmaceros > Bregmaceros cantori. Next base: position 5,118 of record OMKY01058906.1, on the reverse strand, counting down.
ATTGCTACACAATATTAATGAATTAACTGTTGTTTTTTCTGTGAGAAAAACGAAACAGAAGAAAAATAACTAAAAATGGCTGTAAATGATTAAATCACAACAGTGCCTTTCACTGCCATTTACAACTCAAACCAGGTTGAGAAGAAGTAGGAGGAAGGGGGAAACTTATTTCCTATCCCTTTTTGAGTACTGGGTGCCAGAGCTTATATCAGCATCAGTAATTACAGTGATTTAGTGTAATTGACCCAAAGGTTTTAACCCAATTCACACAGTCGTTCAAGTGTTGCAAAACTACATCTAATTATATTTTTCAGAGGTTGACAGTGGAAATGTCCTTGAAACAGTGGAAATGCCTTTGAAACAGATAATCACAAATTATTTTAAGAGCTAACTCGATAATCCTTATTACTATTATTATTATTATTGTTTCCATTATTATTATTATTATTATTATTATTTATTATTATTATTACTATGCATATTTGATCAACTTCTTGTTGTTTATCATAATTTAGAGGAAGATGAAGAAAGAGTTGAGTTGACTTTAATTTCGAATTATGTGACATTATTTGATGATGAAACATAAAAAATATACAGTATATATTTATAATTAAATGAAGGAATGGAGGCGTTGAAGGCGTGGCATTTTAATAGCATTGTGCACTGTACACACTAATTAGTGCTGCAACTCATTCCAATTGTTGATTAGAAGACCAGTATTTTACTTATTACATTTTGGAACTTACTTAAGTTACTTCTTGGCCAGTGAATATCAGAAAAGTGCAATTCTTATATTTTGTCAAAATACATGTTTTTTAGATACTGCAATGGAGGGTGCAAAACCTCAGTATTGTGAGAGTTCAAAGCTTTTTTATAATTGTTATAATTAGGGGTGCACATTTTTTTTTGCTCCCGATCCCGATCCATTGATTTTAACGATCGGCCCGATACAAAGTCTCGATACAGAGTTCTGATCCTGCAAAAATTGGTTGTACCCAAACTATTTGGCACAATTGTCAATTTCAATTATACTCAAAGTAAATAAACAGTAAATAGTCATTTGGCTCCCCAACTCATTTGCCGATCCTGATCGGGACAAACTCACGAGTCCTGATCCTTGGAAAAAAGTCGGATCGGCCCACGATTACCGATGTGAGGATCGGATCGGTGCACCTTTAATTCTAATAATATAATATTATAAATAATCCAATACATGTATAATGAAAATGTCAAGGACTAGTTGACAATGGAGTTAATGATGTGATTATATGAAGATACTTTTCGGAACTAGTTGAACATACAGTATCTTTATTTTATGTTTTTTTTGTTTTAGTTTTTTGTTTTTTTTTAGAGAAACAGCTTTAAGCTTTTTTTAGTGCTGTCCTGACTCCTGACCTACATATCAAGTGCTGAGAAAATCATTGTTTAGCTGAAAATATTTGAGCTAATATTTTATACAAAAAGTGAATTTTAGGGATTTTGTCTCGTACAACACTTCTGTCTGCTACTGCAAAACATATCATGTCGTTGTGAGGCATTATACCATGAAAGGCGGACTGACGTCATTAATATTTATTCTTGAAATATCAAATGTGTGTGTGTGTCATTAGTATTCTGTTTGATATTGTATTTTCTCAAAGGGCTATTCCTGTTTTTGGGGAAAAATCTACCGTCTTCTTAGAAGTTTTATTGACACAACAAATGCAGACTGCCTGCCGCACCAAACTTGGCAGAGTGATGCATCAAAATAAACCTCGAGAAATGGTTAAGAAGACAAAAAATGTGTTCCAAAATGGGATTGCTCTTAAATTGATCTGTGCTTTTTGAGTGACAAGTTATAATCAGGGCTTTGAACCGGTTCAAGGAACAAAAAAAACGAAAACCCAGGGAACTTTTTGTATTTTCCAGGGAACATAAACGAAACCGGAAACGTTATTATTTTTTTATTCAAAAATATTTGTAACCGGTTAATACCGGTTTTATTTCGTTCCTCAAAGGAGTTCACTTTGGGATAGCTTCAAAAATAAAACAAGAGTATTTATAAAATCTACGATGCAGCAGTGAAGTAGGAATCGTCCCAAGACTTTCCGCAGCGTGTTGTTGTGGGTTCGCCCCCACACGCAACGAGATGGCTGTAGGGCGCTACCAGCGGGCAGCAGCGTGTCTCTGTAGCGAGTCGGTGTGGGTTTGCCCCGACAGATATTATATAACATTAAACAGCTGACAGGAACGAAATTAACCGTTCTATGAACAATATTTTTTTGTTCTAACCGGGGGAACGTCAATCTATTGTTGGAACTCATAACCGGAAACGTTATCATTCTGTTACTGTTCAGAACGAACCGAAAAAATATCAGTTCAAAGCCGTGGTTATAACATTTGTGTTTGCAGAGTGAAGTTTGCAATGTATCTTTAATTGATTCCTGAACCCTCCTACTAGTCCACTTACATTTAACCCCATCAGTGCCAAAGATCTCTATTGAGATTGTGCAAACTTGCACGCACCTGCATACCAACCTTAGCGGATACCACCGTTGGTGACAGATAGCGTGACAGCTTTGTGGCATTGAGTGATACGCACCTTAAATCGATGGCCAGAAACTTTTACGTCACAACTTCTTGGAAACCAAACTGCATGCTTCTAACCCACAATCACCGGCCCGCACCATCCAAGCACCGATTGGCTCCTCCTTTCGGCATCCTCTCTAACTCACAATCGCATTCCTAACCGAGGTATGCATGTTGCCAAAGACAGCAAAAGACACAAGTAGAAACATTTTTTTTAATTATTATCATTATCTTCATATTAAAATCTGCTATGTTTAAATATCATTTGTAGGGTGGATTGCCGTAGAGTGGGTCACTGCCTAATGTGGGACACCTAATCTTCAGTGGCGCTAGCTCCTCCCATAGCCCAAATAACGCAATCCACCCTGATTTGTACATCATTTTTGATGGAACCTTCAAATATGTGTGAAAGTGACTGGAAAAGTGTGAAAGTGACTGGAACTCACAGGGTTAAATGACTGAATTGCATTCATAGACTGTATATAAAAATGGACACCGCATTCATTTTGATGTCCGTGCCTACTTCCGGTTTGGTATGGGCCTCAGGCTGGTGGAGCCTAGTCTCAGAAAACCGAGCCCTATGGGAATTCCAATGCAAATATTCCAATCTTAGCAGCCTGTTTTAAACTATTTAACGATCTTTTATGATTGTTTTTTTTGTATAATTGATTTTTTGTATATTGCCGGGATAATTATTAGTTAATTGTGTGAGGGGCGTCATAATTTCACAAACGCATCAGATTTGGCGTTAATATTTTTTATTTCAGATCCCATAGGATCCCATTCATTCTGAATGTCGTTGGCGCCCCTAGCGGACAGTACCACCAGAAGAAGTTGCGTGTGGGGTGTCTCGCTCTCTCATATACTGTATAGCTCTCTCTATCTCTCCTTGTCCCGGATATACGTGTACTTTCAACAATGGCAGCGCGCAGTCGGCGGCACAACCCGAGTTCATTCACAGCAATCGGATGACCTCATGCACGCTGCGTCTACTTTATATACAGTCTATGGATGACGTCATGCACGCTGCGTCTACTTTATACACAGTCTATGATTGCGTTGAAATTTGCTGAATTGCATTTTTTTTTCCAGAATCCTTTCACAATTTCAACAGCCAATTAGACTTGGCCTGTCTCGACAATGTCGCTAATAACTCTTTATGTTTCCACTCCCCAGGGGCTAAGGTGTTTTTCTTTTCGTTTTGAGAATGCTGTTGGAGAACCTTTGCCCCTGATTTCGGAATGTTGCACTTTCACAGCACGCTGGGAAGTGTGGGTGACAGGGCGGTGTGGAGTGCCTCAGGGCAAGCAGCCGGGCTTTAACAGTCTGAAAGGAAAGTTGAAAAATTAGAAATTTAAAAAAGCCTTGTGGGTTGGAGAGGGGGGAGAGACACCTCTCTCTCAGCCTTAAACCTGTCGCCAAAAGGATGTGTCAGTGGTGAAAATATGGTGATTAAAGATGTTTTGTCAACTTCATTACGTGGTTTGTTAACAGTGGTGGAAAGTAACTCTTTAAATTTATTCACGTTACTGTAATGAATTACTTTTTATGAGTCATTTGTAATGTTCTGAGTAGTTTTTGAAATGTGTAATACTTTGTAGAACTCATTACATTTGAGTCCCCTCAGGTTACTGATTACAAAACATATTGGTGGATGGTGAAAATGTTTAATTTGGGGGGAAAGTCAAACTCCTGTGCAGACAGGCGAGCCAGAACAAACACATCGTCCACGCATCGCACATCACACAAAGCTTTTATTTGAATATTGATAAAAAATAAAAATAAAAAACAACTTGTGCTGATTTATGACTCATGCTTTTTTGCATTAAATAATTTAAAGTAACTTTTAGTCATTTTACTCATTACGTTTTAAATTAAGTAATTTTGTACTTTTACTTGAGTACATTTTGAGATGGGTAACTTTTACTCAGAGTACAATTTAAGCAAAGTAAAGATACTTTTACTCAATTACAATTTTTCAGTACTCTTCCCACCTCTATTTGTCATTCGATTTATTTGTAATAAAAACGAAAATTCCAGATTATATATACATACTATTCATTTTAAGTAGGGTGTATTGCCCTAGAGTGGGAAGTGTGGCAGTCGCCAATCAAGAAAAAAGTATTCAAGGCATGTATAGAAACCATCCTTCTGTACGGCTCAGAATCATGGACACTAATTGTTAAAACGCCGAAAACGTCTCGACGGCACTTAGACGAGAATGTTTCCTCACGCCTACAACATCTCCTGTAAGAGTCATCCTACAAATAAAACTCTGTACCATCCTTTACCTTGGGTCTCCGAAACCGTGCGCCAGAGACGTTTAGCACCTGCCGGCAGAGATGGCAAGTAACAAAGTACAAATACTTAAGTACTGTACTTAAGTAGAATTGTCAAGTATCTGTACTTTTCAAAGTACTTTTTTCTCTGATGACTTTTTACGTGTACTCAGTAGATTTTTTAACAGAAATATCTGTACTTCTACTCCTTACTTTTACCAAAACAGGCTTGTTACTTTTTTTTGCATTGAGGGGGATAACGTCTATAATA
>OMKY01058899.1:0-10363 GCA_900302395.1 Bregmaceros cantori | reverse complement strand
GGGGGGGGTCATTGCGGATATGATTAGTCGGAAACTGGGTTGAGGAGCATAGTCGAACGTGCATGTTGGATATTGCGGACGCTGCGGTAGACACAGCGCCACCAACATGAATGGGGTTGCGTTAGGTGCGGCGTCCATAACCACTCGGCCAACGCGGACCCCGGTTTCACTTGTTTTGACTCAAAATCAGACTCCGCTTTATTTCATCACATTGCATATACAAGCAATATACACAAGGCTGAGAACTTGCGACACTTGTCCGTCTCGGGCACCATACGTGTGCGGGTGTCTTACGGACACAATGTCGGCCTGTAATGTCCAAGATTTTAAGATGTGTTTCTTGTTGTTGACAGATCCCGACAGATGTGACGGTATGTCAACCAGCACGCTTGGCCAACAGAAGTAACGGGTGAGTAGCAGTTAGTTTGGTAGCCTCTGAATCACAGCTGTCACCCTTTTTTTTTTTTTGCTTTTGTCTGAATCTGAGTCTTTGATTTTAAAAGATTGACCGATACTGAGCTTGGGGAGCAGGTTGTTTTGTCACAAAAGTCAGGATTTGGGGTTCTGGGAAGGGGTCAGGAGTTAGGTTTAGGGTTGGGGTTAGGTTTAGGGTCGGGATTCGGGGTTTAGGATTAACCCGTAATGGCGCTGTGACTAAACAACTTTGTGACGAAACCACCTGTATCCCTGAGCTTGTGACGCGGTGTCTCGGTGCTGCAAAAATTGCTTGTATTTGTAGACAACCAGTGAGAGGCACCATTGTCAAGTAAATCAACAATCATGTAGGGCTGAAATGATTATTCCAGGTACTCTAGTAATCGAGTTGAATAATCATATATTGAATATCAATTCAAATAATCACCTTTTTTGAGGTTGTACAGACAATTTTAAATGTGTCGGATCATAATATCTCCTCACATATTCAGCGCCGGCTCTCCATATGTGAAATGTATTTGAGATTTCTTGAAATACCAAATACATTTCATAATAAATACTAATAGTTGTTATTATCATTAGGAGGAGAACTCACGAAGCTGGTGGTTGCTGGTTGGGTGTGTTACCGACCAATATTTTGAAAATACTACGGATCATATCACTGATCAGGGAATCGAATGGGGACACAACCCCTAGTCTGGATGCCTACTACATTGGAAAAGGGAAGGGAAAAAAATTGAAGTTTTTGTCAGTGAACAGAGAGATTGGGGAGAGGGGAGAAAACTTTTTCCTTGGAGCAGGTGTTGGTGAATTGTTTTTTTAAATGTATTTTCCTGCTCTTGTTTGCCCATGTTCCCGTGCGAGGCGCTCCAGGCGAGAGGGCTCTCTGTCCCCCGGTTCCCCTCTCCAATTCCCTGTAGTGCCATAAACTACATCTGAGACACCCCTTCCTTCTCACAACACAGCGGCTGTTGCTGCTCTCGCATGCATGGAATCATTCAAACAAAAGACTTAGTATGTTCGTGGGATCATAACCGCATGTACTGTGTTCTACAGTCTATGTACTGCCCAGTAGGGGGGTGTAGAAATAGTTGTTTCTTAGCTCACTCAGGTTTTTTATATTACGATACTGTAAGGCTCACCTCATCATAGTTCACTGTCTCCGCTTGTAGCAGAATGTGCACCGACATGGGTCAGCTTCCTCCAGAGGCTTCAGTCCAGTGTCATTCTGTTGAGGGGTGTCTGGTCAAGTCCTGACCAGTTTTTTTCCCCCAAAAAATGATGCCATATATGCACCTTGCATATATGAGAATTGTCTGGTTGGGTTAACTGATCTCAAAGGGATTTTATGTGGCTCACGGCACAATGGGCACATAGTAATCCCATTACTGCTTTGGAGAAATGAATACGTTCAGTAACTAAGTAATTTAGTTACTGAACAATAGCTAAGTAGTTAATAATAATAACGGCGCACATCCTGCTCCGTTGACACTCAATCATGAAATTCCGCAGAAATTATTGATTGGGGGATCCGCGTTGGCCTAGTGGTTATGGACATGGTGGTTATGGCGTCGGTTTCTCCGTGCATCATGTGTGGATCGGCTATATGTATCGCCTACTCCAGTCATCCAGCGTTAACACTCACCCGACTGCAACTCGGCTTCGTTGGGGGGCGTTTAGCACGGCTGCGTTAAACCAAAACAAGGTTGTAGAGATATAGTCCAACACGATGCACGAGGACCGTTACACAATATTTTTGAACTTTTTCCAACTGTATAAGCTGGAGACCACGTCTCGACTAGAGTTTTGTTAGCTGTTGTTAGCAACGGCTAGCGCTGTGGAGGCGATGGGGCCTACAGAAACAAATTGTTATTACTGAACTATGAGGTTTTGGGTGCCCGAAATATTGTCAAATAATACCAAATCAGATTAACAATGTGCCGATTCCTTAACTACATGAAGAACAGTATTGATAACTTTAATTAAAACCCACCGAGAGGTGGATATTGTATTTATTTAAAGAACTGGAAACATTGAAGTCGCTGAACTGATCAAAAATTGTGAGAAGCGAAATTCCATCATTCGCAGCAAAAATCTCCGCCTCTCAACAGCTCTGTATTTTAATTTACCAAACAAAGTTATCTGTTTTCATAATATTAATCTTGAATCCACAAATATTTAGTGTTTATTCATACATTTTGATTAATACTTTTAAATAGATAATAATAATCCAAAGGGATGGGTGTGGGGCGGTGGGGGGAATGTATAGTGCCGTTTGAAAAACCGACAAAATGAAAATTTCGGTTTTTCGAAACAAAATCGAGGTTTCAATGTTTTTGTAAAAATCGTTCAGCCCTACTGTGAACTAAGTCACAGGCGCCATACATGTGCTGGGTGCGGGTGTCTTACGGGCTGTGCCACTGAGCCAGTGTTGGGTGCCTTCCTCCCATCCTTTGTAACCCGCTGGAGTCCGCTCCTGATTGAATCACCGGGGGCTTTCCCTCCGGCCGTTTGCACGCTTCCAAGTCTCTAAAATCGAAAGTGGCCAACAGGGAGCAATTTTAGTTTTCAGAACACTGTAGGAAACGTTTTGGCTTCCTATTTTTTGGGGGTAGGTGCTTTCCGTGGAAACGGCAGGCATGAGTAGCGAGCTAACGCTGGTCGGAGGGCCTGGAGAGTGGCCGGGGCGGGTGACGTCTTTTAGCCGGAGGTGTGTCATAGCCTGAACATCAAAGCCGCATACATAACTCATACTTGGACATGAGTGTATTTTTTGTTTTCCAAACAGTTTTATTGATCCACATCAACAACAGCACTTTGTCATCATTATGTCATGAGCAGTCAGAATGTGAATTTTTTTCTTTTCTGTGTAAACATAAAAACATACATCTAAAAGAGAAGAAAGAAAAGACAGAAACTATATAAGAATAAATACAATTAATGATCATTAAAAAAATTACTAGACAAACGGGAGAGGGTGGGTTGGCATCAGGTCTAGTTTTGTCTTAGTCATTTTAGTGTCCAAATAAGTTATGAGGTGTTTCCAGGTTGTCTTAAAAGTGCCCAAATTGCCCCTGAAAGTTTCTTAGTTTTTCCAAGTTAATACAAGCAAATGTTTTTCCCTTTGCCATTCTTCTCGCAATAAGTGTAGTGAACACAAACTAGACTAACTAACTCTAGATATGAACCTGGGGTTTAGGGGTCTTGGGGATACCCCAAAAGGGTTCATGAGAGTGTATTTTAGCTGTATTTTAATTTTACAATTGCAAATTATATTGGGAATACAATTGAACGGGTTGTGCAGATTAACTACCCGCCAAACTTGTTTATAAGGTTCACTGTACTATATACAGAGTAATTTTGTCCCGTCCTCTCGCTCTGTGATTAGTTACGCATCACCCCCCTTGCTTTGTTCACCGTTTTGCATAAATATTGATGAAATGCAATCAAAATCCGACTTGAAGATACTCACTGAATGGTCACATGTTCTTCTGGACCAATAGGCTGACTATTTCTACTACTAATTCCAACAAGAATGAGAAAATGGAACGGTTGCGCGGATTAATGAATCATGCGTTTGTCGGGCATAGATCCGCATGAGAGCATTTGGGTGTGAAATACCACAGTGCAAGTTAGCACGATCATTTTAAAATAACGCGGTAGGTGTGTACTCCCACCGAATAGACATGTCGGAAAATAGTCGAAAACCTGGCAAAATAAATGAAACCGGAAGAGACCTCAGGGCTAGACCCAGACGTTCAGCCTAACTGGAAGTACCCGCTGAACAGTGCTGTCATTGAATGCTCTGTTTTCTAACTTATTTCTTTTATGTATAGCACATTGAGAGAAAGGGAGGGAGAGCGAGAGGGAGACGGACAGACAGACAGACAGACAGACAGACAGAGAGAAAGAGAGAGAACATTGCTAAAGGCAGCTTCTGCGTGGCTGAGACCAATCGAGTGTGAAGTTTGTTGCAGCCCAAAATGCAACGTTCAGAGAGTCGTTGGCTTTCTGTGAGCGTGTGAAGAGAACCTGTGTGTGCGTGCGGCCGGGTGCCCATATGTGATAGATTTACTGCTGGTGTTGTGGCGCGTGTTAAGCTTTGGGGCGTGATCAGCTCTGCCACTGGGCAGGGAGCCAGCACAGTGCCCTGCCCCTCGGTCCCACAGCCCTGCTAGCTCCATAAGTTCAGCTCAGGACCTGTAAAGGCTGAACGACAAATCGCAATTAGTTGATAAACAGTGGTGGGAACACCGCAAGGTGGCGCACTGCACTTTTAAAAAAACTGCATGGGAAAAGCCATGTGTGTGTGTTTTTTTGTCTTTTTTTAGGTAAGCTGTTTTTTTTATTAGCGGATCACATGTGCCCAACCCTTGCTCTCTTTTTTTTTAGCAATTATTGTACTTTAAATGTAAAAGCTGTGAAGTCTCGTCTTCGTCCGCTCGCTGTCTTGAAAGTGAAAGTACTGAATTTTGACACCTGGTGGACATACACACACATCGAGCCTGCAGCTTCACTGTAAACGTGCCTCTTCATCTTGTTGGTGGATACAATGTGTTGTTGTGTGCATCGTTGCACAAAAAATGCAAATGAAAAAAAAAGCAGTACTACCCATTTTTGCAGGATCAGATATTTTTAAAGGAAAAATGATCTAACCGATTAGTCGACTAATCATTTTCATATCGGCAACTAATCGACTATTGAAATAATCGTTATCGCATGCAAAAAAAATTGAAAATGTATTATGCCTTTAATTAGGGCTGCAACTAATGATTATTTTGATAATCCATTAATTGGTCATTTTTACTGACGATTAATCGGCTCATTTGTCATTTAAAATTGAAATGATTATTAGCATCAATTATTATGATTATGAAACTTTTAATTATTACTAAGTTTTCACTATACACTTTTTGCTGTTTCACCATCTCCACATATTGCCATTTCTTATGGAAATGTTAAATGTAGGCCTACTCTACCAACTTATAACATAAGAGTTTTTCACCCAAACCAACGTATATATGTTGGTGTGGGGCTTAACAGTGTTCAGTATCCAAGAGAATGGGTGGGGCCATGACACTGGGAATGGAGACTGGCATTGGGAACAACAGATATTCAACATGTTTGAGCGGAGAATGGGCCAAACAAGGAAACGATTAATCGCTGCCGATTAATCGATCATCAAATTAGTTGATTCTGAGCCACTGGCTCAGAATCTAGAGGTGGTCACAGGGCATTGCACAGCGGCAGCCCAGCGCTCCTCAGGGATGGGTTAAATTCAGAGGAAGAATTCCACTGTTCACGTTTGCATGTGTTACTAAATAAAGTAATAAAGTACCTTTTGCTTACAGCCTCCAGCCCTGCGTCTTACTGCTTTGACAGGGCTGATTGATTTGTTCACTTGCACTGGGCGACGGTGGCGCAATCTTTCTCCACGGTGATGTCTGCGTTTAGCCACAGAGTGTTGATAACGACGATGACCTAGTGTGTAATAAATGACTCACTTATGGTCAGAGGGTTTTGAAAGGATAGTAAAATCAGATTTCCACTTAACCTGGGTAATCACTGGGTAAGAAGTAAAATCCTTATATATTATCTCTCTCAATTTACGATTTCAATTCCAATTTTGGAAGAAAGAAAACATGCCACATCAAAATAAAGAATCTTAACTTATCCACTTTTCAAATTTGACACGTCCAGTGCCAGGGATTTTTCAACATGGTGGGTGTTTTTTCAAGACCCACCGAGAATGAAGTTCAGTGTCCTTGTCAACAAAACACACCAAATTAAACTTCAGACTTTGCTTTGTCATCACAAAAACCAGTCTTCATTTATAGGCTCCAGAACAGGGGTGGGTATCATGCTGATGATGGCCGCTAAGTTGCAGTATACGCTGCCGCTATACACTCCCTTCGAGATGGCCCATGGCGTCCCGGCTGTGCGAATACAATTATAATTTTATGAATATATTTATCATATCCTAACAAACGGGCTGAATACAGCTGGGGCGCTCTTAAATAACTGGGGTTCGGCATTTTATTCTGATCGGGCCGTGCCCCAATTTTTAGCAGGAACCAATTCTAGTAATGGGCTGGCCGGGACCAAGTGTGTGTGTCTGTGTGTGTGATCATTCACCTCCGAACAGAGCCGCATAATGGCAGCTATTGCCGCTTTAAGTTAGTTAGTGCAGTGATGTACCGTAATTATCCTTTACAGGTCTAGGTACAGGTAGTGCCCACTTTCACACTAACCCTATCAATAAAAATGAGAAAATGGTGTAACATGGGAAAACATCTGCTGTCGATTGATAGCATATCACCACGGATGAACCAACGGATGAACCAATAATAGAATCCCTTTAAACGGACAATGTTATGCATATAATAGCAATATCCCTCGCTGCCTGTTCGTCTGACAGCGATGATACCCGAAAAATGGCTGCCGTCACCACCCGCGAGACCACCGTGCAACAGCCCTATTTGGTGCAGTAAGAAGACACAAGCTTATGACGTGAAAAAATAAAAACGGTGCATTTTGTTAATCACTCCCGAGGGTTAACCTCAGCTGGAGCCAACATTGGCAAACTTGGGGTTATTGTAGCTGGGCTAGCTAATATTAGCCAGTGGTTCCCAGGCCTCGCCGTGACCTCCATGCGGGCTGACTGACGGGCTGTCCGCACCTCCGCCCCACCTCCCACTGGCAGGACAAGGCAGCCTGCCACGGCCCCTATCTATATCTGCCACACTTTTTCCATCCGCAATTTGACGTTTCTTAGCTGGCTAATATTTCAGCCTATGGCAGCGTCTGTCCACCAGAGCAGAACCAACAACAAATAGCTGAGTCACGGCTCGCGTTGCATGCATTCAAGATTCATTTTAATCCGCCATATTGCATGTACATGACAGCAGTACACGCACACATGGAATTTACATGAAACAACTCTCTCAAGATCAACAGGTAATGAACAAAAGCACGTAAGTTATAACGTGGCATTGGCATAGAATCAACACATGTAAGATGTTAACGTATCAAATAGGGGTGTCACGGTAACCGGTGTGTACGGTAAAACCACGGTGAAATATTTTGACGGTGAGGTAACCGTCTGAATTTCCAAACAGTCGGTTATCACGATCGGTTACCGTACCGCACACCGAGCACTTTCATTACCGTGACAAACAACATGTATTTTATTAAATATTATATATCAATGTTCATCTTGGTGCGTTACCACGCCATGCGTGCGTCACTGTCGGTCCATCAAACTCACTCTTTCCCTATCTGAGTGTCCAGCATGGCAGGTGTAGAAAGACACGCACGTCAAAGACATCTGCCCTTTTCGCATTTTTTCTGCAGAATTCTGCCATTATTACTTGTATAATTATATACAAATAATAATAATAAAATCCAGGTGGAATATGCATTAGTTCTAGTTAAATTTAATAACTAAAAGTTACAATTTACAAGGAACAGTTTACTGTACTATAACCTTGTTATATGTAGGGCTGTACGATTTGGCCAAAAAATAAAATCCAGATTTGTGTCTTTGAAATCTCGATTTTCAATTTCTTTGATTTCTTTAAACTAGAAGTTTCATATTTCAAACTTTCTAAATGGTGGCCATATTTGGAATTAAGTAGAGACACCTCACCCTTTGTCTTAGGATTAATACAATTATCAATTTATATACATTTTATTCACCCATATAACTTGAAAACAGACCAGCAAAATCAGGAAATCCGATTTGACAATTAGCTCTAGTTACAATTTTTTGAAAATAGTTATTGTATTATATCTGACAGTGTTAGTGTGAAAGGTTGGCGAGAGAGCGGTGACTACTGGACGTGCAGTTTACTGCCATGAGGGGACGCAATCTCAGTGAGATTGCTTCCCCTGAGATCATCTCATGGCGCTGCGTCTGCTGAGAGCCATAGCAACGAGACTATGTGTGGGGCTGGCTTCGAGCAGCGGTCTTACCCGCTGCACCACCAGGGGCCAGGCCTATTTGTTCAGCATCAATGCAAAGTTCCTAACACAAAACCTGTGTCCTGTCTCGGAAATTACATAATGATGGAGACGAGGCTTGCCATGAGCACAGACACGCCCCTCGGGGGGGGGGGGGGGGTCAACAGTTGTTCCTCTCATTCTTTGCATAATCTCTGTGCGGGCGTTATGACGCGCTTTGAATATGTTTTCATGCTGTAAACCTCCTGACATCCCTCGGAACAGACCGCACCATTATCTAAGGCTGAATGATAAACCACAATAGTTGATAAACCGCGGTGCAAACACTGGCTTATATGAATACTTTTCCATGTTTTGTTAAAAAAGTGTCGTCGTCTTCTGCTCGCTGGCTTGAAAGCGAAAGCATTTTGACGCTTGCTAGGCATACCCACACAGATTCTGCAGCTTCACTTTGAATGTGCCTCTTCATCTTGTAGGTGAATACAAACAAGCTTCGGCATAAAGACATTAAGTGTAAAGGATGCAAATCAAACGGGCTCAGTTTTACATTTGTTTTATTAATAAAGTGCAGTTTTAAAATACTCTTGGTAGCCCCCCACCCCCTCACGTTAAATAAATTTCATTCATTCATTCATTCATGAACAAACACAATATATCGCAATGGTGGAAAAAACATTTTTTAATTTTGAGAAGCCCTAGCCATGACGCCCCTGGTCCTCTCTAACACTCCCCCTTCCCAGTCTACCAAGCCTTCGGTACACATCACACACACACACACACACACACACACATATACTGTATATTCACACACTCCCCCTCCCAACCCCCCTTTTGAAAAACATTATCTTTGCTTTCTTCTTTGCCTTGTCCTGAATTCCTTGGCCGTGGTTCTTGGGTAAACAGTCTATATTTAGCACGGGAGGTCGGTACAGTCCCCGACTAGTCCTAATCACAACACTCCCATATTCCCACCGACTGTGATGACCTTGCCCTCGCGCTGTGGGTGTGGGGTATATGCTTGACTGTGGGTGTGGGTTATAGACTGTATATAATATTTTGGATAGTCTATGATGTGGGAAACATGCTTGACTCTGGGTGTGGGCCGTGGGGTATAAAATTCAACACATTTGAGCGGAGGACGAGCACACAAGGAAACGATTCATCGCTGTCAATTAATCAATTATCAAATTTGTTGCTGATTAATTAGTTGATTATCATCAATTTAATTGATTAATCCGTTGCGGGGCTAATCTGTTGCTTCTCTGTGGTTAGCTTGTAGGTGAGGAGTTAAAGACTTCTCTTTGGTCAGCTTGTAGGTGAGGAGTTGAAGACTTATTTGGTCAGCTTGTAGGTGAGGAGTTGAAGACTTCTTTGGTCAGCTTGTAGGTGAGGAGTTAGACTTCTCTTTGGTCAGCTTATAGGTGAGGAGTTAAGAATTAATAAATTATGTGATAGCCATGTCTTCCCAGAGAAAGGCCATCTTTCAATACCAGCTGTTAAACCATCTATCTAGTCGGCGGAGAGCGAACAAACAAACGAACGAGCGAGTGTGCTGGATGCCCCTTCAACCTGTGTAGTGTCCTTCGTTCTCCGCCGACTAGATAGATGGTTTAACAGCTGGTATTGAAAGATGGCCTTTCTCTGGGAAGACATGGCTATCACACAATTTATTAATTCTTTATTATTATTCTCTGTGGTCAGCTTGTAGGTGAGGAGTTGCAGAGTTCCTGCTTGTAGGTGAGGAGTTGAAGCCTTGAGGTGCACTGTGAGGGGGGTGGTGGTAAATGTAGCGTGACGCCGCACTGCATGCCGAGTAATCCCTGTGTCAAATTGCTTCCTGTTCTACACACACAGTTACTGTCCACTCCAGCTCAGAGCCCCCTGCTGGACTCCAAGAGGGGGGAGAGGGGGCCGAGTGTATGGGATTGCAAGTCGTTGGGAGGGATGAGTGGAGTAACTATATATA
>OMKY01058895.1:1717-14908 GCA_900302395.1 Bregmaceros cantori | reverse complement strand
TGTAAATGCAGGTACTAGCGGATGTGCAGTATACCACCGTGAGGGGAAGCGACGTGTGTGCGCTGTGGTCTAAAACTAAAGCGATAAAGCAAGATGTGGGGGCTACATCTCTGTGTATCGTCTTTAACCGCTACGTCACGGGGCCAGCTCCAAGTTTTTTTTAATACTTTTATGGAAGAACAAGACTGAAAGAGTAAGTGTCAAAATGTATTATTAAAGTTCTGTACAACATGGGCGGGACCAAGCCCCGGGCCATGGAGCCCATCGGGACTGGGCCGAAAAATGTAAAAATACAAAAAGTATAAAATTATATTTTGATGTTAAATTATATTACAACTAAATTACATTCTCGGTGGCCTGTAAATTAATAAACCTTCTTCATTGATTTTGATTCGCATTGCTCATAATCCGATTAAAAGCTTGATTACCATAGTATATCTTCTTACACCCCCTATGTAGTGCAATCACTCACTCAACGGCAATGACCAAGATTTTGGACACTAGAGTCGGCGGCGTAAAGATTATTTTAACTTTCTAAAATTCAACAATTATCACAGAAAGTCAAAAGTACTAAAGTCCGTAATTATTTGCCGTGGTCGGTCGCTATTGACTTCTGTCGTGGCCATGTTTAGGTAATTTCTAATGCGTTTCACAATGCATTGTGGGCTATATTGCTTGGAATAGGACACATCAATGCTCACTACTTTTTGTGAGATACTTTGAGTGCGCTATATAAGATACAGCGGGTATTCAGACACTCCTACAAAATGGTGTGCACCCCATAGAGAGCACACTATATAGGGAATAGGGGGAGATTTCAGACATAGGCGCAGACTTTTGTTTTTGCCCATGGCTGCGGTCCAGCCATATGTATGTATGTGTGTGTATCATAGCCTGTATATAAAGTAGACGCAGCGTGCATGACGTCATCCATAGTCTGTATATAAAGTAGACGCAGCGTGCATGACGTCATCCCATTGCTTTCATCAAAAATGTCTGTGCCCACCGACTGCGTGCTGCCATTGTTGAAAGTACCCGTATATCCGGGACAAGGAGAGATAGAGAGAGCTATACAGTATATGAGAGAGATGACAGAGTCAGAATGAATGGAATTCTATGGGAGCTGAAATAAAAATTATTAAACCAATTAGGAAAGATTTTTGAATAGGTTAAAACAGGCTGCTAAGATTGGAATATTTGTATTGGCTCAGTTTTAGGAGACTAGGCTCCCCCCATACCAACCCAGAAGTAGGCACGGACATCAAAACGAACGCGGTGTCCATCTTTATATACAGTAGTCTATGGTGTGTATACATATACAATATACTCACACATAAATACACACAAACACACACACTGAGTGCGAGCCAGCGAGAGAGAGAGAGATCGCTTCCACGCGAGTCGTCACTGTTAGCTTCGGTCGCGCTGATGAGGCTCTGTCTGACAGGTGCGTTACAGCGCTGTGACCGAAAAATATGTGCGTTACAAAACCCACGAAGTCGGCACCTATAATTTCTGAAATTGCTCCCTGTCCCCTACTCCCTATCCCCCATATAGTGCACGCACTTATAGTGCACTCAACAGCAACGGCCGAGATTTCGGACACTAGTATTGCCGCCGTCAAAATTATTATAAAATATAATTATAAAAAATATAATTATAAAATTCAACAATCATCAGAAAAAGTCAAAAGTACTTACATTTATAACTATGGCCGTGGTTGGTCGCTATTTACTCCCGTAATGCTATTTTTTTTTAAAGTTTAGGTCATGTTTAAAACGTCTCACAATGCATTATGGGTTATATTGCTTATATGCTCACTACTTTTTGCGGTACATTGTGGGATACTTTCAGTACAATATATAGGGTACATGGAGAATTCGGACACCCCTACAAAATGGCGTGCGCCCCATATAGTGCACTATATGGGGCGCACATCATTTTGTAGGGGTGTCCGAATAGGGGATAGGGAGCGATTTTGGACACAGCCAGTGATTTTCAACCACAAGAAAATGGTTGAAAAACCTTTCTCCAGCAGAGAAAATAATGACTGTAGACTTTGACGAATTGATGGGAAGTTCAGCATCTGGACCCCATTGACACCGTTCATGTCTCGTAGAAACGGTCGCCGCTAGCACTTGACATTGGCAAGCTTTTTGCTGATCCAATCCCACCAGGCCAGGAAGCGGTTCGGCTCTTTGCTCTCCTGTAACGAGAAGAAAAGTAACAATTTTGTTCCTCCTTTTAATACAAGCAGACGAGAAAACGCAATCTTTGCTAGCAAAGATTGTGGCAGTAATCGCTGGGGAATGTAGTTTACTTGTGCTGAGCGTGTTCTCCGGTGGCGTCAATCTACGAGCAATTGCATTGATAATGGGTTGCCACACGTACTGCGTCGGGTTGTTTGGTTTGTCCCCATGATAACTGGAAAAGTTGTGCACCGATCTGAATGAAATTTTGCAGTTGTTGGAAATGACCAACGGAAGAATTGATTACATTTTGGTGCATTTCTGAAGCCTGAAACATAATCATACTTAATCACCAACTTACCGAGAGATCACTGGGCGCTTACCACGGTCACGTGACCAGACTTCTGGGTCGCGATGGCAGCTGGGAAATGTAGTTCACTTGTGCTGAACGTGTTCGCCAGTGGTGTCAATCGGGCTACTCTATGAACACTTGCATTGATAATGGGTTGCCACACATACTGCTAGCACTAAAACTACTATTTTTTGCACTACTATGGCGCAGGTTTGCAATCTCTGGTGCTTCTAGTTATTATTACATTCATACCATGTGTCCATCCTGGGAATAGCCGATGCGTCGCTGCGGAACGCTGCATGGGGTGCTGCACGGCAGGCTGCACGGCAGGCAGCCCTGCCCGGCGGTCTGGTCAGCGAAGCAGACGGACCGCTGCGCGTGGTGGACGTACTCGCCGCTCATGACCTTGAGGACCTCGCTGGCGATGACGGAGCACACCATCATGGTGGGCGGCATGTCGGGCCGCATCATCACCCCCGGGTGGCACGCGCAGGACAGCACGTCTTTCAGCTTGCTCTGCAGGGGCACGCTCAGGTCCATGCCCAGTTTCTCCTGAGGAGGGAAATCAAGTGGAGACTCATTCAGGGCCATGTTATCACGTTTTTTTCCATGCCGGTTAGGGGTGTAAATAATATCGATTTTGTATCAATATATATCGATACAACAGCTGATGATACAATGTATCGATACACCGCAAGAGTATCGTTTTTTTTTTCTCCTGGACGTAATAAGATTTTTATTTGCTGTTTCTCAAGTAAAAAGTTTAAAATTTAAAACATTGTCTAGCCTGTCAGGTTGAAAAAAACCAAACAAACAATTGTACCGAATCGTATCGAATTGTGGTGAATTCTTGAGTATCGGAAAAAATTTAATCGTTGGGTCAGAAAATCGATACTGAATCGAATCGCCAAGATGGGTGTGATTTACACCCCTAATGCCGGTGCAGTACAGCTTTTGTAGCCTGGTGAGCCAGAACCAACGCATCGTCCACGTATCGCACATCACTAGACGTTCGGATTGGGTCTGGCAAAACCAGAGTCGGAAACTGTTGAAAAAAAAAGAACATCGTGCTGTCCAGTCACGGCGCAGTAGGTGGGACAAGCGGTGTGGAGATATGACAACCAAACTCCCCCCACGTCTGCGCTGATTGGCTGATTGAATCCTTTCCGACGGCGAGCCTGATTTTCCCAGACCCAATTCAAGCGCTTAGCGATGTGCGATGCATGGACGATGCGTTGGTTCTGGTTCGCCAGGGTAGTGTATAACCAAGAGGCATACCGCCTGTCCGGGTTCCGTGAGGCGCTGCACGTTCCACATGAACATCTGGTTGTTTTGGAAGCGTGGCGCCTCCTGCCTCATCAGATGGTAGACCTCCTGGGCCAACATTCTCTGCAGGATCGGGTACCACTGACCCGGGAAGGTCATCTTGTCCCAGCCCTGGAGGATCATGGCCACGATGGCCTCGACTGTGCCCAGGTCGAGGCCAGTTGGAAGGTACTGCAGCATCTGCTGCGTTTGCGGCGGCAGCGCCGGCTGTTCGTATTTCCTGCGTTCGGCCTTGGGCGGGAACGCCATCTTGTACAGTCTGGTGTGTTGAGGCCACGAGCCGTACTTCATCTGCAGGTCCTCCTTGATGTCGTCAGGCAGTCGCTGGTTGAAGAACTTCTCGTCGATCATCTCTTCCACTTTTGGACCTGAAGAAGCTTTTGGAGAAGAGAGCATTAAGTATATATAAATGAACTAAAAGCACTTAGAGATTGCAAATCTGCGCCGTAGTGGTACAAAAAATAGTAATTTCAGTGCTAGCAGTATTTGTGGCAACCCATTATCAATCAAGTGCTCAAGCGCGTTTGCGATTGACCCGTAGACTGTATTCCCACCAGCGAACATGCCAACTACATTTCCCAGCAGTCCCTGCAACCCGGAAGTCTGGTCATGTGACCGCGGTAAGCACCCAGCGATCTATCAGTATGTTGGTGATTAAGTACAATTATGTTATTCATAGGCTACAGAAATGCACCAAAATTCAATCAATTATTCCGTGTGCCATTTCCAACAACTGTACAAAATTTCATCCAGATTCGTGCACAACTTATCTTGGTTATCTTGGGGACAGACAAACCAACGTTACCAAAAACACAACTTGCTTCCACGGTGCAGCCGCAGCACAGGTAAATATGAATGTCAGTTGATGGAATGAAGGTTTCAGATGACTGTAAAAGCAGAGTGGAAACCTTGGGTCTTGGGTAAGGAGGGTTCCACACGCCGGACCACCCAGTCTGGATGATCCCAGGTAAGGAGTGTCTCCACCACCGCACTCTGGAGGCTGGTGTTCTGGAGAAGGCAGTGGATTAGATGGTGGACCATGACCCTGACTAGGGATGCAGCTAACCATTATTTTCATCAATCAGCCATTTTTACAGGAGGTCAATAGGGCTCGTGCATGGTAACATCATGGCTTGATCAAATACATGACCAGGCCCCACACATTTATGTTAACCTGGCATGACCAGACCGCAAATAGTTATATTAACCTGTGTTAGCCAGACCCACACACAGAATGCGGATTGTGGATTACCTTGACACAGACTCCTGTGGATTTGAGCAGATTGATGTGGAGTATCTTTGCTAACGTCTTGATGTTCCATTTGGGACAGTCCTGGTCAGTGTCGATACTTGTCCCTGGCATACTTCCTATGCAGTCCATGACACGGCACGCCAGCTGGGGAGGTAGGGGGGAAGGAATTAGGGGGAGGAGGAGGTAGAGGGGAAAGGCAGTGGGATATGATACCACACTGGGTGAGCCCTAAAATCTCCTCTTTTCTCCAGGCCTCCGTTAAAGGAGTTCTGTTGATCAATCAAAACGAATTAACGTCAACAACTCATCAAAAACTGTAGGTATTTTTTCAGCTAGGCCGAGATCTCGATCTCGATCTCCTTCTTCTTTCTTCTCTCTTCTTTCCCATCCTCCGTTAAAGGGATTCTGTAACCAATCCCAGTTACTGTTCACAATTGGGCAATCAAGGAAAGGAAGTTAGGGGAACATCTGCTATATCAAAAAAATCTGTTGAGTTGAAATGTACCTTGAGTGTGGTGGCCTGGAACCTCTGCTGTCTCCTGCGAGGTCGTGCAGAGGTCACGACGTCCAGCGGGTAGATCCTGATCATGAGCTGAGCCACCAGAACCTCCACCAGGTCGCTGCTCACCGTCCACAGAGAGCCTGGACTCAGGACGTTGCAGACCTCCGCTTGGATGTCCTGCATCCAGCAGGTTTGGGAGGTTACTTTTTACCTGCGCCGGGGGCGGAGCCCGTGCAGCGTAGGTTATGTTTTCACCCGCGTTGGTTTGTCCCCTTGGTAACTGAAAAAGTTGAGCACGGATCTGGATGAAATTTTCCAGAGTTGTTGGAAATTACGAAAGAAAGAAGTGATTCACTTTTGGTGCATTTCTGTAGCCTATAAGTAACATTGCTCTGCATGTGAAGTGCTATATAAATAAAGTTTGATTTGATATTAATGGGTGAACGAACGCCATCTTCTGGCTCGCGTGGCTATCCGTAGTGACGTCACACGTGTCTCCCGCAGCTGCACCCGAGACGTGTCTCCCAAACGGCCCATGCCATTTCTGAACGTTTACCATTGTGATTTTTTTCAACACAGCGCAAATTGCGCTTTTTTGATTTTCTTTTTCTTCAAATTTTAGATTAGACTAGGTTTAGGGGTTAGGTTTAAGGGTTAGGTTTAGACGCAGGTTTGCAATGTCAGAGTGCATCTAGTTTAAAAATGTAATCAAGTTACAAGTTACTTAGTAAAAAAATATATAGAGGGGTCGTTCATGTGGTTAAAGAGATTGATGGAGATTGAAGGATGACCATGATCACCCTGTAATATATCTATTACATTTCTGTGCTTTTCTTTTATGTATTTTATTGTATGATTGAGAATGAATGTCTGCTTTTAACTGTAGCTCACCGGTAAGCACCTGGTCTATTGTGAACAGGACACCAGATGGAAATGAGCCTTTGTGCTATAATCTGACATGTTTACATATTTGTATGAATATGTTCATTAATATGCAATGTCCCTTAAATAAAATTGAATTGAACAGTAATGTTCACTGTGGTTTTTAGATCACAGCGCCCCTCGTGCCGTGAGTTCTACTGAACTCGCCAGCTTTTCAGAGATGTCTACCCCCGAGCTCTTCAACACGGTTTCTGTCAATAAAGATGGAAAAAACGGCGGTTACGCCGGAAAAAAAAGAAGGATATATAAAAAATATAGAAACTTGGGTCCGCGTTGGCCGAGTGGTTAGGGACACCGCACCTAACGCGAACCCCATTGATGTTACTGCCGCTGTGTCTACCACAGCGTCCGCAGTGTCGCAAGTTCGACTACGCTCGTCGACTTGTCTGCATTGTCTACCCCCGAACTCTTCAACCCAGTTTCTGACTAATCCTGTCCAATAAATATGGATAAACGGTGATGACGCAGAGAAAAAAAAACGTTAAAAAATATATTTATATAGAAACTCGAAACTCTTTCAAAATACTTGCGTTGTCACTCGAGTGGCAACACATCCTGCCGTTCCTCTGTGCGAAACGGGTCTAGCGCGGCCGTTTTCATATCGCGCTGCTCCAAGTCCGGGCGCCTTTTCTGCAGGTTCAAACCCGGGTCGAGACTACCTCGTCTAGCAGGGACAACTCGGAAACGAGTTCCATCTCGGTGAAAACGAGTCGGACCCGGGATAAACAGGTGGGTTTGAATACGTGCTAAAAAAGAGAGCCGGTTACCAGGTCAAGGTCTCCAGGGTGGACGTCGCTGGGGTGGAGCCGAGCGACGCTGTAGGCCATGAAGTAGATGGTGTAGTGCTGGAAGATGTGTGGGGTGTTCCACAGACTCTTCTCCATGCCCTCCCAGAAAGGCCAATACCTTTGGATTTCTGCCAGCACCTCCCGGGCCATCTGCAACAAGCGGAGGGGAGCAGAGCTTAATGTGACCTGGAGCAAGCCCGGAACGCGGGAGGGCAGGAACTCGGACACGCACTCTTGGACATTTTCATGCCACGGACACACAGGTGGATACTAGCAAGCCAGAACGAATGAATCGTTCACGCATCGCACGCGTTTAGGAAGATCAGTTGGTTTGGAGTAGGCAAGTTCAAGAAAAGGTGCATTAATCAAATTAAGTTATCACAGCACCGCCTTAACGGGGAGTTGATTGGATTGGCCAAACGTGGACGGCAATCTAATGTGTTGGATAAAAATAAATATTTATAATTATACTTCTATTATTGTTTTTTTTGGCTGGTGTTAGCCCACAGAAAGGCATTAGAAAGCAATCTCAAATCTGCCATTTTAGACCACTGCAAAAGGAATAACCATGTCATGGACAAGAATCATTACATCAGAGAGCAACAGATATCAACGATGGATAAAAGAAGCAATAGAGATTAGGAAGCGTGGCAAGGACTCCATCAACAGAACAGAGGGATCGTACACTCTCTCTCGCGTCTTGCATTCGATCCTACCAACGCAGGTGAAAACATAACCTGCGCTCCGCCGGCTCTGCCCCGGCACAGGTAATCAGTAAGCTTGGGTGAAAAAGTAGTATTATAAGCTAACATGGAAGAGTAGGCTGTTCCAAGCTAATACTTAAAATGGAAATGGCAGTGTGCACTGTGCAATCTGCAATATGTGGAGATAATAAAATATGAAAAAGTTTGCAATATCAACAACGATAACTGGATAATTCGATTTGATTGACACATTTTAACCGACCCAATGCATGCCTCTAGCGATGTGGGATGCGTGGACGACGCGTTGGTTCTGGCTCACCAGGCTACAAGGTTTCAGATGAATAACTGTCCTGGTTAAAATGAAAGCAGAAAATATTAATCGATTAATCATCTCTAGAAATGGCTGATTAAACAATTATAAATATAATCTTTGTTTGCAGCCAGGGCTCCGAACCGGTTCAAGGAACGAAAACGAAAACTGAAAACAAACAGAATTTTACAGAATTTTACGAGGAGCGGAAACCAAACCGGAAAAATATTTTGTCAACTCGAACAGAAACATTATGAAATCCACAAAACCGGTTAAAAACGTTTTTTTGTTTTTGTTCCCCATATATTTTAACATATCCTATGTCTGGGAGACTATTTCCGATTGTGCATTCATCCAACTTTCAAACCCCATGCATCTGGGTCTCCATGTTGTGGACAGACGAGGAAGCCCGATTTTCACGTTAATACAGTTGTTAATACAAAGTTATTTTCTTGGGCACCGATATTTCGGTGGCGGAACGGTTCCCGAGAACGAAAGCGTTACCATTTGGAACGGAACGTTTTCTTGCAGCCATTTGCAATACCAAGCAATGCTTGGTCCGTGTTATACCCATAACCAAGAGCACCATTAAAACAGTGAGGCATGACAAAAACCATAACCTTGTCTGGTCAAGAACAATTTTGAAATGTAATTTACATGTTATTGAACCAAGTGGGTACTTTTTCTGGAGCAAAGGGGTCCAGCAGACAGTTGGCGTCTCGCTCCGACACCTTGACCTTGACCCAGGGGACGCAGCGGAGGAGAAGGCACGTCTCCTTCATGATGCTCGACACCTTCACCGGAGGACGCGTCCCCAGCCGGACCTGGTGTTGGGAGACGAAGGGGATTTGATGTAAAACCACAGCGCCATTACAAATGCTTTATTCAATTGAATACTTATTGATATTATACCTACATTTAAATAGGTAATAATAACCTTTTTCCGTCCAGAAGACCCTGAATATTCCCACGGCAAAGCGATCCCCTTCCCACCACGTCTTACCGAGTAGAAAGGGTCGTTCCTATCACCTAGAGCAACGTACCTGATTGAGGAACTCCCTGATGCAGGACCTCAGGGCGGCTCGCGTCACCACCACCTTGTATGGAATGTTGTGGGCCTGCTGGGGCGGGCCGGGGCGTGGATCGTGCTGGTGAGGGTTGGACGAGGCGTGCTGATACTGGGGTCCACGTGGCTGATTGTAGTGGTCGAGGTAGTGGTGCTGAGGGACGGAGGAGGCGGGCTGGTAAGGATGATGGCGGTCTGAGCCGTGGTGGTGCTGATGGTACGGGTCGGGGTACTGTTGGTGGGGATTCGAGGCGGGCCGGTACTGATGATGATGAGGGTCTGGACCATGTTGCTGTTGGTGATGATGAAAATCGGGGCTGCGCTGCGGATGATGCGGATCGACCCACAGCTGATGATTAGTTTGGACGACCTGAGAGTGTTCCATGGGTTCCTCCCGTTCTATCCCCTTAAAGCGCTCGGTACCTTCAGAGGAAGAGGAAAAAGACCTGATTCATTTTAATTCAGCATGCTGCATACATGACAGCAGTACACAGACATAGAATTTTAGTTGGGCATGAAACAACTCTCTCAAGATCAACAAGTAATGAACAAGGTCAACACAAAAAGAAAGAAAAGCAGCAGAATAGTTATAAAGTGGTGTGGGTATAGAATCAACACATTTAACATGTGTTGCATCACAGAAAAACGTTGTTCTGTAGCAATCCACCCACTTGTGTGTACGTGGTGCCGTACGCTGGGTGTGATGAGCCCACCGCAGGGGCAGATGGCGGGCAGTGTACAGCGTCATGTACACACTGGGCAGTGGGCGGACTGATACCGAACGACACGTAAAGTTGCGCCCACGTTATAATGACACGTGATTTTTGTTCTGTGATGCAAATAATCACTCCTTTACCCTCGTAGAAGAAAAACACAGAACTACTTTTCTCTGGACATAAACTGGACACTAACTCTGCTCACTGGACATTGGCAGGGGTCAGAGAGAATGCTCGTTACTCAATTAATACCATACAGATTCATGTAAAACAGACACAACAAGGACCATGACATTCAACTTCTACCAGGTGGTGGCCTGGCAGTATGGCCCACTGGGCATTTTCCCGGTGGACCAACACCCCTATCCCTTTAAGGTGTCAGTGAAGATCTTACTTGCACGCGACCACTGGTCATCTTGATTGTGCATGAAGCTCTCTACGTTGAAGGATTGGTACTGTTGTAGCAGTGTCTCGATAATCCCCCGGTAGATACAGAACTTCAGGTCGCGACGCTGGGTGGCAAAAAATGACAGAAAAGGAAAGGATCAGAGATCAAAATGTGTGTACTTTTTTAACTTTTGGAGTACACTTTTCACAAGTTACTTTTTACTTGAGTAAATTTGAGAGGAAAGCAACTACTTTTTACTGAGGCGTCAGCAATTCGCTACTCGTTACATTAACTTTAGCGACACCCAATGGGAACTGTTGGCACATTTGTTGGCGTCATATCTTTCTCTCTCTCTCCCTCTCGATCTTTATCTCTCTCGGGCGTTCTCTCTCTCTCGGCCGCTTAATTTCTCTCTCACTCTTGGGCTCTATCTTGGTCTCTCTCGTACGCTCTTTCTCTCTGTCTCAGGTGCTCTCTCTCTCCCTCTCGGGTGCTTTTCTCTCCCTCTCAGGCGCTCTTCTCTCTCTCGGGCGCTCTCGCTGAAAGCTATTCTGTTTCAATTTAATTTGGTTTGGTTTCAATTTAATTTGGTTTTATTTCAATTATGTAATGTGTCTTGAAAATGGGTAATATATACGCTGACGGTGTAACAGTTTGATGTTGGTACCGCACATAGAAACAGCAGCAGTCAAAGAGGGTTTTTTAAAATGTCCATTCCGGCTATGATATTAACCTTGCTCACTGTCAGTGTCAAATTATGGATTCATTTAATTATTTAAAAAACAGAAATCTCATAATCCTTGGGGCGTAAATTGTGATTTTGATTAAAATGTGTTTAATTGTGAAGTCTTAACTCTGAATGTCAGTTTTTTGTTGTTGTTGTTTCCCTCTGGTACGCAGGCCAGCCCTCCGCAGGCTGCCCTTGGAGTGATAGCGTGCCTGCAACATGCTGTTTGTGTCGTGCTACGTACTTGGTGGGGTTCGGTGGTTTTGCGTCGCCACATGGTAACCCGGCACCCCCAGATCATTTTAATTGACACAAGGCAACAGAGGAAGTGGTGACGAACCGCTCACAGCGACATTCTTCTTCGTATCGGCGTGTCATGAGGCGCTGATTTTTACTGGGGTTATACTAGCCGGGGTTTAACCTTTTTTTTTTCTGTGGTACTTTGTGGAATTTAGCTTATTATTAAGTACAGTGCAGGGAGGAAATGGGGGGAGAGGAGGGCGGAGGGACTCATAGAACAGTAGTTAAAAGGCCTGCTTAGTTTTCCTGTTTCTAAATTGTATTTCATGTCTTCTAAGCCGGGCTTGAAAAATACATTTATTTTTTAAAAGTTCCATTCTAAACAGTTCAGCCAGGCCGATGTTTAGCGTTTTCGTTCTCAGAACCGTTCTGTCACCAAAATATCGGTCCTGAACTGGTTCGGAAGGCAAACATTTCGTTCGTTCTTAAAGTTCCTTATCTTGTGCAATGTTGAGTTTAGATATAGTTTATACAAAATATATTTGGTGGACTTTCAAACTTCAGTAGAACTGTATTAACGTCATTACATTCATTTCCTCGTCTGTCCACAAGATGGAGCCCCAGATGCATGGGGCTTGATGACTGACAGTGAAAGTTGGATGGATGCACAACCGGAAATGGTCTCCCAGACATAGGATATGTTCAAATATATAGAGAACCGAAAAAAAAACGTTTTTAACCGGTTTTGTGGATTTCATAATGTTCCGTTTCTGTTCCGGACGAGCTGAAGAAATCTTTTTTTGTTTCCGTTTCCGCTCCTCATAAATTTCCATAAAATTCTGTTCGTTTTCGGTTTTTCGTTTTCGTTCCTTAAACCAGTTCGGAGCCCTGGTTTCAACCCTATTGTCTAGTCCTTGTGTGGTCACTATTTGACACTGCGTGCAGGCTTCGTGGTCACCCAGCTGGTAACCTCGTGTGGCAGCGACGGCCACTCCATGGCGCTGACGGAGAGCGGCGAGGTGTTCAGCTGGGGAGATGGAGACTACGGCAAGCTGGGTCACGGGAACAGTGACCGCCAGCGCCGGCCACGCCAGATCGAGGCTCTGCAGGGAGAGGAGGTGGTCCAGGTGGGTACTTGGTTAGATGCTGCTCAATAGACGAGTTTACCTGCAAAACACTGGGGGGAGTCATTTTGTCCCACGCTTCTGTAGGTCACTTCCGGTGCCTATATGTATATAAAGTCTGGTGAAGGCCGCGATACGTGGACACAAAAACACAAAAAAATTGGATGTGGTGGGGTCCTTAACCGCATCATTCGGCGTGATGGTATGATTAACTTGGGGTGAAGGACCCTGCCGCAACAGCTGAATTTCCATCATGCCTTGTCGTACAGGAGTCCTCTGTGTTAACAGGCCTCTTATAAACAGTTTGTGAGGTGTTTTGTTAGCGCGCGTGTTATAACGGTGTTCATGGCCTGTGTCCTGGTCGGCTGCAGATGTCCTGTGGCTTCAAGCACTCTGCTGTGGTGACTGCGGACGGGAAGATGATGTCATTTGGGAACGGGGACTACGGCCGGCTGGGTCTGGGCAACACCTCCAACAAGAAACTACCTGAGAAGGTGACAGCGCTGGACGGATACCACGTAGGACAGGTGAGACTCCTTAGAACAAACTCCATATACGACAGGGG
>OMKY01058886.1:0-10450 GCA_900302395.1 Bregmaceros cantori | reverse complement strand
ATATATAAAAACGTGGATTCATTAGCATTACTAGAATAGCCTAGTTGCTAACTAACTTAAGCCATGCTTGGCACTATTATCAAAGAGATATATGTAAAGAGAGGACTTGTAGTGCTGGAAGTGCTGGTAACAGCAGGCAAGATGGCGGTTGGACTGAACAGCTATTTCCTAAAATAGGGAATCGTCGACTTTTAATGACGTCATCGCTTGCCCCCGGTTTGGGATGGGTTCATACCATAGACTATATAAAGTAGACGCAGCGTGCATGACGTCATCCCATTGCTTTCATAATTTTTAGAGAGAGAGAGAGCTATACAGTATATGAGAGAGAGACACCCCACACGCCACTTCTTCCATTGGTACTGTCTGCTAGGGGCGCCAACGACAGAGTCAGAATGAATGGAATCCTATGGGAGCTGAAATAAAAAATATTAACGCCAAATCTGATGCGTTTGTGAAATTATGACCCCCTCACACAATGAACTGTTAATTATTCCGACAATATACATTAAAACATCAATTATAAATGATCTTTATGTGCTGCCCAGTAGCTCAGTTGGTTAGGAAGTGCACTGGAAAGCACGCATATGCCTTAATGGCGCGGTGAGTCGGTGGTTCGAATCCCACCACTGATGTATTTCCCGCATGTCTACCCCCTATCTTCACCTGTTTCCACTAACCCTAATAAATAAAGCTTGGAAAATAACAGCCTGAATGGACTGGAAAAAACATTTAAACAAAAAGAAATTGGTATATTTCGTTTGTAAATCCCATAGGCTCCGTGCTTTTGGTAGTCGACTCTGCCGACTCGACTAACAGAAGCACACGGAAGTCGGCATGCTGGCTGCAGCGAATGCGACGTCCATATTTATATACAGGCAATGGTTCATACACTGTATATCTTATGTTTTTCCTTCGGAAATCAGCGAAATGATGCAGTGATGGTGGACTTGTAAATTATAACATTAATTGCTGGACACTGTTTTCTTTTAAAATATTTTCTACTCATGGAATTAAATGGGGCGACCAGATTTGGAGCTTTGTTCACCCCAGTTGCCCAAGTCCTCTCTTTACTATATATCTATCATTATAGCTAGTCGTAAGATCAACTGAGGTAGCAAGTAGAGAGAATAGTGGTCCTTACTCACAAGGTTTGAAAAGCGCTTATCTATTTTAGGCAGCGTGCCGCAAAGTGCATCATCAAATATATCGATTGTTGTCGTGGGTCGTGAAAAAATTGGAATTGGTTGATTGAGTGGTTGAGAGCATGGAAAAGTTTGAAAACCTCTGGTCTGGTGCTGAATAGTGTCATAAAATTGGCGTATTTGAGAAAAAAAATTCTGAAGCATAACCCCCTGTAGTGGGGTGTCCAAGACAGTTTCTGAGGTGGGAATAGCAGGAGATCTTGCTCGTAATATGACTATAGACTATATTCTGATGTACTTTTCCAGTCCTGCGCTGAAGGTTTGGTTGATCAAGACATGCAGACCAAACTTTCTGTAGGAACCTCCTTATCCCAGTCCCTCACCTTAAGAAAACATTTTGATATATGTATGTGTTGTGTATTGTGTTTAATTGTTGTACTAAGGAAATGGTTACACTTCAACCGGCGTTCACGGTAATAATAATAATCGTTTATTGCAGCATTTTGGGCCACAAGGATTGTGCCATGAGATTTCATGATCGTCCTAGCCCTAAAGTTCCACTTGATAGAAATATTAATATCCATGAACCATCAAATTAAGGATGAGTAGTTAGACTACAAACATGTTAAAATGTTTAACATGGCATGTGTTTTAAGTAGTCAAAAATGGTTTGACCTGTAAGTTGCTAACACAACACATCCCCATTTTACACATAAATATCACTTAAAGCTGCTCTAGCCGAGAATGTTCAAAAACAATTCATATGTTTTGTTAGATTAAAAACGTTGTTTTACTGGCTATTGGGGCCGACAAGGGACGGCACGCAGCCATACCCATTCCTTTTTCCAATCGTGTTAAATCATTCAATTTTTGTTTTATTTTCTTATTTAATTGAATTATAATTTTTTTATTTAATTGAATTATTTTTTTTTTGATTTAAACCGTATTCAGCAACATTTTTTATTTCAATATGCACGACAAATGTGAGTGCCAAACTTGTGAGCCCGAGCAGCAAAGGGCTCGCCTTGATAGCTGAGATCCTTATTCAAGTCATCAAACAACGTTGTCTACCCAGTAAACATTTTGAGCTGAGTCAGCTACAGCACCTTTAAAACTACACAGAAACACATTGCACTCCAAAAAAATTTAATAATATCTGTGGCACGAATACTGGTCCCTCGACTCGGTCAGTAGTTCCTGAAATCTCTGTCAGCCAAACACAGAAAAAAACGGCTGCGTTCAATAAATAAATAAAATAAATACAGTGATTGTATATTTATTGAGTATACGGTTCTTAATACTGATTGACGGATTCAAAGTGGATTTCAATTGATTTTAGGGCTGGAGTTCAAAATATTGTGAATCGATTCAAAATCGCACTCAAAAGATAATGTTAAATATTATGTGAATCGGAAAGTGGTATTGACTTTCCGATTCAACTTTTTTTTCGAAAATAAATATTTTATTCAGATTTGTTATTGTTCTCTCAGTGTGTCCCTCTTACACATACATAGATACAATCATAAATATACATGGGACTGTTTTGTCTATGGCACAGTCTTTATTTTAAAATGACACTCCAGCGTTATGTTAATAGAACGATATCGAATGGCACTGGATCCTGGATTGAATCGGATCGTGACCTTTTTCAGGAAATTTGGATCGATTCCCAGCTCTACTAGATTCCACTGAATTTCAGTTGGGATTTTCGAACCAAGTGCTGTAACAACTATTGGGATTTTTTATTAAAAAAAAATTCTTACTTCGTTATTTATGAATTAACTAGTATCCCTGTCAAAACTGGTATTTTTTTAGTATAATAACTGCTGAAACAAATAGCAGACAATATCGGTGGATTAACAAAATTAAGTTGAAAGGAGGGCGGTGGGGGCAGAATGACAGCAATATTATTGACAATATTTAGTAAATATAGTAATTTTTTCTCTTTTTATATCATTAGCAACAGCACAATTAGTTACATACATGTTTTTCCCCTTTCAAGGAGCAAGCATATATAGTCAATGAAACAAAATACTGTGGCATGTTGGTAGCAACAAACAAGAGCATGCGTGTGTACGCACACACAGGAACACAGAGAGAGAGGGAGCCTGGCACGCCCGAACAAATTAATCGTCCACGTATTGCACACGACTAGAACCGTCATTTGATAAAGCAGGCTCGAAGAAAAGTGTCAATCAAATTATGTTATCAAATCACAACGCAGTAGGCGTGACAAGTGGCATGGATGCCCACGTCTCGATTCGAACAAGGCCCACCTTAACGGGACGCTGATTGGATTGTCCAATCTTATTTGTCTGCCTGGTTGGGCCAGACCCACCGGACCGTCTAGTCACGTGTGATGCGTGGACGATACGTTGGTCCTGGCTTGCCAGGCTAGGTTAACCCTGGAGAGAGAGGGCGGAAAAGAGCGAGAAAGAGCGAAGTGTGAAGTCAAGAAAACAATGAACTCAACACTAACAAAATAAACTGTACAGAGTTAAACAGAGGGAATGCAATATGGCAGGGCATCAGTGGTGGATGCTACAGCAGAAATAGAAGGACTTTTTGTTAACACTAAGAGGCCCCTGCACCCTTAGTCCTGTGTCCTTTAGGAGAATATTGTGTTGTATGTTAGCCCTCCTATCCGGTAGGTGTGTCCCCTAACCCCCGATACAGCCATGTGATGGTTGGAGTTATCAGAACAAGACCGCTTGCAAGTTATCTTTAAGAAATAATATATGGTGAATGTCTTCACCACCCATGGTGGGGGTCATACTGTACCAATTAAAACATATAATTCTCCCACACTTTGTAACTCTTCACACAATACAATTAGCTAAGCATGAATTTTGAATTAGCACAACTTGCTACGAACCAAACAGTAAAGACTTAGCTCAGAAATTGCACATTTTTCCCAACGCTATGACAATGACACGTAAGTTTGTCTCAAAGACGTCAAAAGATGTTTTTGGACATTGGTGTTATTTATTTATTTATTTTTTTTACCTTCAGTCTTTTTTTTCCAATTCAAATTTTAATTTAATTCATTGACGTGAACTTGTTTGGCAGTAGAAGGGTCAAATATGTTGGGACTGGGATTTACAGTAATATGTTGCATTGTTTCAGGTTTGTATGATGATGATGATGATGATTATTATTATTATTATTATTATTATTATTATTATTATTAGTTAGTATATGAAGTTGTAGCAAAGTGTTAATTCTTCAGTGTCGTCCCTTTAAAAGTTCTAATAAAATGCCCATTTGTGTGTGTATATTCATTGGAACCCTGACTGGCCAATGACGACATCTTCCGGATCAAACTGACTGCTCCTTGTGGTGACGGGGACAATGGTACAGGATGTGGGCTACGGGTACGACACGACCAACGCTGGACAGGTGGACGGTCTCGGGGAGAAGAGGGCGGTGGTGGTGGAGCGGGTGGGGGGCGTACGGGAGTCCCGGCAGGAAGTACGGCGGCTGGTGGGTGGGGGT
Organism: Bregmaceros cantori; assembly: GCA_900302395.1. Taxonomy (NCBI): domain Eukaryota; kingdom Metazoa; phylum Chordata; class Actinopteri; order Gadiformes; family Bregmacerotidae; genus Bregmaceros; species Bregmaceros cantori. The sequence continues at coordinate 5,810 of OMKY01058886.1, read as the reverse complement.
GAACGGCAGGCAGTAGGTGCTGTGAGGGAGGTCTAAGGGACACCTCCCAAGGTTCTGGAACACAGAATGAAAACATCTTCACTGGATGAACAGATTGTCTCTGACAGCCAGGTTTGTTAAACAACCTTACATTATCTGTCCATTTCATAACAACCTCACCTGTAAGTATGCAGAAGCAATCATGCCTATCTGTATTTTGGTCTATATTAGCATCTGTAGAGTCAATGGATGAGTTTGGTGGATAGTTCGGTTAAAAATTGGGGAAATGGGACAGGACACTCCTATTGCATTATTAAACATGATGATGGCAACTTGCACTGTGCTTTTCCACACCCAAATGTTCTAGTGCTGATCTGTGTCCCACAAAAGCATGATCAAATAATCTGCGCAACCCGTTCCTTATACTCATTTTTGTCGGACTTACCAGTGAATGCAGCCACCCCATTGGTCCAGAAGAACATGTGACCACACTGAGTGAGTAACTTCAAGTTGTATTTTCAAAATGTCAGCCACCTGCATGTAAACTCGTCTATTAAAAAATACAAATAAATACAAATTGTATAAATACTTTGAAAATCTGTCGAGATTAAATAAAGGCAACAAGACAAACTAACTCATTGAGCATAGATGAATGGTGTTCATGCTGTCAAACCATAAACTAAAATGTTACAAATTATTTTGCATAACATTTAAAATCATGTGTAATATTTTAACTCTTAACCATTTAAAACAAAGAAACTGGTGTTTGAAGGTCGACTAAATATTCTTTACAAATGATAACTCAACACAACAATTGATTATAATTTTTTACATTCTAAAATGTATTTTGTAGAACATTGTGGAAGTCAGGGCACAGGAAACATAATTTAGCGTCTTTTCTGATATGTAAAAATATAAATTCTACTGGAAATTATAATGTAAGGTTCTTATTTATTTTTTTCACGTTTTTTTTTTCTTGTTTTCTTTTCGCTGCAAGCATCATTTTTTGTCATTATTGACAGCGTTAGTGTAAGAGGGTGATGAGATAGCAGGGATGAGCAGACATGCAGTATAGAGGTAATTTAAATAAGATATGAATGACTTACAAATAACATATTAAAATGTCATTTACTTTCCAGCCCTGGTTAACAGTACGGTATTTTGAGTCTGAAATTGAAATCGAAAGATTGTTTCAGATCTGACGTACCACTAGAATTAGAATTAGCATATTTGCCTATACAAGCACTAATCACTCAACTCAACAGATTTTTATATTGTGCCGAGGCTGCCTCGAGGTGCTTCACAAAAGTGATTTTGTTTTTAGATTTTAGTTTAAGAAATAGAGCAGCTGTTTACTTAACGACCTTTCAACCTTGATTGCCCAATTGTGGACAACAATTGGGATTAGCTACAGATCTCCTTTAACGGAGGACTGAAGAGAAGAAAGAAGAGAGGGGAGATTGAGATTTTCAATCAATCTCAATCTCCGCCTAGTTGAAAAAAAAATACCTACAGTTTTAGCTGTTAGTGTTAATGTTAATTAACTTTTGATTTGACACCCAAGGAAGTTGGGGTTGGATGATGCAAACACGAAGCTGTGCTTCCTCCGCTGGCAAGACAAAGAACTTTGTGCTAAGCAGCGGCACCGTGGTGTCAACAACATAATCACCACGCTGTGATTTACACGCGTCTCCATGTGTTAAATCAGAGCGGCGACAGAGAGCAGCAGACGTGTTGCAAGGTCCGTTCCACCGTTTGTCAAAGGCACGCACACACTTGCACGCATGCACTCGTCCATACGTTGCGGCGGGAAAATAAATAACGACTTGGCCATCATAAGACTGTGAGAGTTGCAACTGATAAACAGCAGGTGACACGGGGTCATGTCGGCACTTCACACAATCACGCGCCTCAGCTGTGAAGCGCAGAGTGCCGGGGCCCTGCTGCGGGGCTGGCGCTGCACAGCTCTTGGAAGTTGCGCCGACTTTATTATGATCTCCGATAAACAACAACGCGCCCCGCTTCGTAAACGCGCGGCCTTGCTCATTAACGTGTCACATTCTCGCGTCCCCCGTAGCCACGGCCGGAGTTGACTTCAGATAAACAATCTTTGTCTTTAAAAAGTTCTCCGCTGCGCTGTACAGAGCCATGCATTTTTTATAGTATTTTCTGCGCCACAGGCCATTTTGATTGAGATTAAGAATAACAATAGCGCACTAATTGCATTTCGTAAGCAAACACTTGACACAAAATATTACCACAGCAACGTGACCCACCTCATAACTCGCTCGCAGCTGTTGGCAAACCAAACAGTGTGTTTTCTTCTCAAAAAGTGTAGTGTTTTCAAGCTAGCATTAGCATACAAATCTAACAGTGACGCAGCCTGGAAACTTGCTAGACAGGTTGCAGGGTAGTGGAGGGGTTCGTTTTTGGATTGCATAAAAAATTACTCAAATAAGTTAAAGAAGACAACTTTTTTTTTTTAAGTTCATTTTAGGGTGCGAGTGCAGTTTTTAATTCTTTTTCATTCTAATCCTATCACTCTCTTATAGAGAGAGAGTGATAGGATTAACTGGGAAACTAGGATGAAGATTCAGGGGAACCCATGGCACTGCTCGACCTATGGTCTGGGAGGCGTGCTCCATAACCACTCTACCACCGTGTGCCCCCAAAGAAGGGTAGAAAATCCCAACAATTTGGTATAGCCATGTTTGGCACTAAACTAGATAAAAAATAATCAAATTAATTATGTTGAAACTGCAATTATTCATCATGAAAGAATTTGCTTGAATGTGAACTCTGACGATGCTTGGTCTACTATGACTCCCCCATGCCCAGAAGTCACCTCATCTTTAAATAACATGGAAATGGTTTTGCCATAAGTTGTAACTGTGAATCACCCTGAATAAAGTAGCATCCGCTGCGTATGACGTAGCATCTGCTTAGGCTGCGGACGCCTTTGCGATGTGACGTATCGCCCTATAACCTTTCGAAGTCGTCATTATAAGCAGGGCTTTGAACCAATATTTTTTCTCAATTGGTTCGTTCCAAACAGAAACGGAATTATAACGTTTCCGGTTATGAGTTCCACCAATAGATTAACGTTCGCAAACTGGTTAGAACAAAAAAATATATATTGTTCCCGGTGCGGTTCATTTTGTTCCTGTCAGCTGTTTAACGCTATATAATATATATCGGGGCGAACCCACAACGACTCGCTATAGAGACCCGCTGCTGGTATAGCGCTCTACAGCCAAGGTCTCGTATCATGTCATGAAGAAACCACAATAACATGCTGCAGAGAGTTCCGCAACGATTCATACTTCACTGCTGCATCGTGGATTTTATGAATACTCTTGTTTTATTCTGGAATTTATCCCAAAGTGCACTACTTTGAGGACTGAAATAAAACCATTATTAAGCAGTTACCATTATTGTAAATTAAGTGTTCCAGAACTTGAAAAAATTACTTTTCTGGTTCAAAGCCCTGTTTATATGTATTACATAATAATCTAATAAATTAAAACAATCTCAGATCCCTTGTGTTAACACAATAACTTTTGTACACATGAATATATTTTTCTCAGATTCATTTATTCTGACGGCCGACACTTTTAAGATGTCTGAATTCAATTGCCAGTTTGGGCCATAATGTCTGAATTATGGCCCAAACTTTTGTTTGGGCCATCATTTTAATAATATGATTATATGTTATGGAATAATATCCTCAATATATCCATCCATCCAAAATATCAATCATTTCAATAATTCTTCAAATCATTATATCTGCTGTCCACTAGGAAATAGGTTTTCGTCGATGTGCCCCTAAATGAGCTAAAATGACTTTGTCTCTCCGGTTCTGAAAACTCACTTCATGTCACTGCGTCACAGCTCTGTCACTGAATCATACCTTCTGGAAGCATTAAACATCCATAGCCTGTGCTGCCCAGTAGCTCAGTTGGTTAGGCACTGCACTGGAAATCATGCATATGCCTTAATGGCGCGGTGAGTCGGTGGTTCGAATCCCACCACCAACGCATTTCCCCGCATGTCTACCCCCCATCTTCACCCGTTTCCTCTAACCCTAATAAATAAAGTTTGGAAAAAATGGGCGGAAAAAAATATTAAAAAAACATACATCCATAGCCTGGTGTTAGATTATCGCCCAAATTTGGGTGATCCAATCAGCGCCCCGTTAAGGTGTGCCTTGTTTGAATACTGCACTGTGATTTGATCATTTCATTTGATTGACACTTTTTTCGATCCTGCTTTTGAGAATGCCAGACCAAATCATCGTTCTAGTCGTGTGCAGTGCATGGACGATTCATTTGCTCTGGCTTGCCGGGCTAAAACATCCAGCCATTAAATGGCATATTTATTTACATGGAAAAATGGCCTGCACTTTCCAAAATCTACTTTTATGTTGTTTACTTTGTTTATTTCCTTGTTTTCACACTTCACCAGCAGCCCCCACCGCGCTGCGTTCCCTCAGCAAACAAAGGAAATAGAATATCGACGCCTCTTATCTCCCCCGCCTAGAGACGGTGGGCGCTGCACCACCCACACATCTTCACTCAACACTGATTGTACAACAAGCTGATGAAAAGATGGAAAACCACTGAAGAGGTTAAGGATATTCTACTTAACAACCGGTCAACTGTGCCTTGAGGGATTATAGGCAAGAAGCTGAGAGAAGGCTATATAAGGATATGGGAATGCCAAACGTTTTAACTTGCCCTTCAATTCTATTAACTCTACCTTTTTATAAATATGTATATATATTTTTTTATATATTGTAATTTATTATTACGGGTTTATGCGCTAAAAACAGGTGGCTGGCATTTTGTCCCGCGGTTTGTAAAGGAACTTCTTGTGTCTGTATCGCTGCCTGTTTAAAGTCATAGTCATAGTAGACCGAAGCGGCCTTCCTTGGCCACAGGCGATTGGTGAAAGTCCGAGGGGGTGACAAAACGTGGCCAGTTAATCACAGGAGGGGGTCGTGTGCCCCCCCCACCCAGTCTGGCACCACCCCTTCGTGGCCACGTTAAGAACAGTGGAAACACGTTCCCCATTAACTGAACTAAACTTAACCGAGAACTGTGCCTTGAGTTTTTTTGTAGTGGAGAAGTGGCTTTAGTCATCCACCCTGCTCCACTCACCGTTTTGCATACATTTTGATGAAATAGAGACAAAAGCTGACTTCAAGTTACTCACCAGTGTGGTCACGTGTTCTCCTGGACCAATGGGATGACTGCATTCACTCGTAAGTCCGACAAAAATTAGTAAATGGAATGGGTTGGGCAGATTATTGAATCATGCATTTGTGGAACATAGATCCGCGCTGGAACATTGTGGTGTGGAATAGCACAGCGCAAGTTACCACCATTTTTAAGTAATACAATAGGTGTGTGTGCTCCCACTGACTATAAGTTGAAAAAAAAAATAGTCAGGGCAGAGCGACGTGACGGCACCGGAATTAATATTCAATGTAGAAATTTTACCGGAACTACCCGCCGAACTCGTCTATATGGTTGGTCCATTATTTCCGTTAAGTTTCATTCCTCCTAAAGGACATTCTACAGTCTAATCTATTCAGTTGACCCCAAATAACCCTTTCTATGCCAACAGAACATTTATAGACAAATACAAAAGAAAAACATAAATCGTCTAAAACTTTTTTAAATAAGTGATTCATTATGTTTACATTAACATTACTTTTAGATAATCTTCAAACATCAAATTTTCTTTCTTTGACCTTAAACCATCAAACTTAGGGAATTCTTGGCAACTCCACACCTCGCACAAATTGCACAACACAAGGAAGAACTCAC
>OMKY01058867.1:5928-16633 GCA_900302395.1 Bregmaceros cantori | reverse complement strand
CCCGAACATGGGTGCACAGTAAATTTTGCAGTGTTGAATATGCAGTGTCAACGTTCATTGACTCTTACAACGGAGGGAGTTGAATATTTACTAGTGTTGGTGTTAATTTGTACAATTAACAGTGTCAATTAGACACTACAAAGCCCCGCCCACCTCATCCTCTCTCAAACTTGAGAGGCAGCCATTTTCATTACGTCGCGGCTCATGCGGCACCCGACCCTCGGCGCGGACCGAGCTTCGGCTCGGACCCCAGGGGCTTGGGTCGCAGCGGCGCTGAGTCCGACTCCGCGTGTCGCAGGCCCTCGCGGCCTTCGTCTGCTGAGATGCAGACGCCCGTCCCTTCACGGACGTGTCGGCGGTGCTAACCTCTGCGCCTTCCCTGGGGCATACGGATACCAACTGTCTCGACGTTTAAAGGGAAAGAATTAATTGGAATTTAAAATTGGAAAGAATGAATTTAACACAATATCTGATAAGGACCAAATACACTCGGACATGGTGTTAAATTTAACTCTTTAAGTGCAAAAATCACTGTGTACCGTGAAGCCTCGACTTGGGGACAGGTTGATTCAATCTCTTCCTGATTTGAGGTGGATGCGCCCCCAATGTTAAAACTCGCAAAGTCCGCAATCTAGCCAGCATGTCGTAGGATGACATCTATGATGGATAACTTTCAAAGCACTGCACAGAACGGCATAATGGACTTGTTGTCAGGGCCACTTGACGGGTTTGAGTTTAAAGGGTCGCCCGACCTCCTCTCCTTTCACCCTGCTTCTCTGGCGTGGAGCTCACTCTTAGCCTAAACAAATGCCGATGCGCGGACACAATGGCGTCGGCCCGAGCCTCGTCTATCAAACAGGTCCCTGGCCTCTCCCCGCCCTTCGCCTCAGGTGTAGCTTATTTGTTGTAACCCGCCCCTCTCGGCTTTGGTTTCAGTTCTGTATGCCGCGGCTAGCAAAGAGAGCCAACTGGGAATCAGTATTCACTTTTTTACCGGATCAGATTAAAGTTACTTACTTACAAGGTTACACAAGTTTAATAACAAAACAAAAACTTGCTTCAAAGATTTTTTTATATATATTTTTTTCAGCTTCATTCAGGATTAGCTGGAAAAGGGTGAAAAAAGGGGAGGAGCCATGCAGCAAATCTGGCAGTGAGGGGAAGCGAACTCACAACTCTGCGTACATATGTGGCGCACGCTTCAAAAATTTTAATTTATTTTTGTTTGTACATAATTTACGTAAAGTACTATTTAAAACCTACTTCCACTAAGATGCTTGTCTTTTGATTATACATTGTTGTGTTGATATGTCAGAATGTTTAATGGATAATCAAACATCAGGGCAAATTATCTAGTGTTAAAATGGTTGGTGCTGAAAGAGTCAAAGTACTTAGTAATGTAAACTAGTTGAGAAGAGTCATCAGTAATGAGAAGAGATTTGTCGCTATTGTGCTTTTATTTTTCGTCTTCTGGAAGCACCTGTAGTTTTCATGGCCTATCGGAGATCTTGGTGTTTCGCACGGATTCACAAAGACAAAACAACATTCTAGCTTAGATTAACGTTTATCTAAGCAGTGTTGTTATGTGTGAATGCGTGTGCCCTGTGTGTGTGTGTATGTGTTTGTATGTGTGTTTGTCCGCTACGGTGGTACTGTGGGAGGGGACTTTCCTGTTGTCAGATGTATGCCTGCATGGACATGAAAGCCGTGGTGCCATCGGTGTGCAAATGGCAGGAGGAAGAAGGTTGGCTCCACTATTGACTGTTCAACAATAGATTGTGACGCACACACACTCGCACATACACTCACACACACAAACAAGACACGGATACACACTTAGGTTCATGAACTGATGCGATTTAGGAGGCCAATATTTTCAAGATAGCCAAATTTTTGTTTGGTTCAGTCTGGACTGTACAAGGCCAGACTGAGACTACAATATCTCTGGGGTTTATTGATCACATTTTGGTGATATCCTTTTTTTGAGAAATTTGACTATTAATATGAGCATCAATTTGCATGAACCTTATTTATTATAGCACCGTTGTGTTTATTTTCCCAAATCAATGATCAAATCATGATTTTAGAAGATCCAACAGCGCTGTTGTGCTCACATGGTGGAAATTATTTTGACCATATCGTTAGAATAAAATTATACTATTTACTTAGCGTGACAAGTTTGGTAAACTTTGACACAAATAATCCATCATTGTTGGTTGCAGGGGGAATTATAAAGCGTCAGAAAGGTCAAGTCTTTTATCATCCCATTTCATGAAAGCTTCCATAATAAAGGTTGAATGTGTTGTTTTTACATTGGATTTACATCATTTCTTCCATAGTGATTTCGCTCAAATTGCCCAAACACCACCAAACTATGCAGGGTGAATAAATAGCATAATTATATCCTTAGAATGAGGATTGCCCTATAACTACACAAAGAGTATGGTTAAGCAGAGGCTTTGATTGCATATTGTTAAATATTGTGTAAATCTGCACCTATGATACTTGCTTACAGATACACGTGTGGATCGGAGCCAGCAGGGGGCTGGACTCAATAGGGCTGTTGCACGTCACGGCTTGGCGGTGGCATACATTTTGGTGGCATCATGTACGGCGAACTTCTTGGAGTTTTTAAATGGTGGACTTGCACGAGGGTAGATGAGCGTCTCGGGCCACTGGGTGAACCACAAAACAGCTATACACAGAATTACAGAAGCGGCAGATCTCCGACACTGAGGAAGACAAGTTTGTTATTTAATACTTTTATGTTGTGTGACATTAAATGTGACATTATGGTTAGTTGATCGTTCGTAGCCTGTAAGTTAATGGGACAATTCGGATGGCACGGGGTGAGTCAGCTGTCAATCATTTTGGACAACTTTGATATTAGGGTGGGCCAGTTTATACACACACATGCATACACACACGCGCACACGCACGCACAACAAAGCCGTGTGCACGAGGCCGCTTCGGTTAAAACTTTGAAATATATATCTATTACTTCGCCTTTCATGCACTGGAGCGCACAGTCCGCTGATTGATCAGCGCTGCTGTCAATCACTGAGCACACGGCCTCGCCCCCAGTACGTACCGTATACGTGCGGTGCCCGTATACGGACTGTACGTCTACGGCACGTATTTCAGCACAATGGAGCATGCTACAACGGTGACAACACGTTTGTTTGCTCACGTATACGGACCGTATACGTACCGTACAGAAAAATCTCTGTAGTGGAAACCTAGCGTCAGTCTGGTGGATGGACCTTACTCTGGATGAGATGCTTTCCTTTTTTATTTTCCCCTATTTGAAGTGTGTATCTGAGTGTCTGTGTCTGTGTGTGTGCGTGTGTGAGTTCTGATCTGTTGTGCAATTACCAAAGTGTGATTAAGTGTTTACGCACATTCTGGATGACAGTGATTTCCCATTGACTTGATGGTCGGACGTTTTCAAGTCATCTGAATTGACATGGCAAGTAAGTAAGTAAAATGTGTCACAAAGCGCACTGCAAAAAAAAAAAATCAGATTTCACTTGAAAACTTTCCCGTGTGGACATAGCTCAAGTCCTGGTCACTTGGAACTAAGGGTGGGGCAATTTGAACATTTCCCATCGTGGAAAAATCATGATTGACCGCAATCCAACCCCCCATCACGCCCCACCAACACCCCAGTGTTAACTTCAAATCTAGCACCGGGTTGTCGGATCAAGTCCCAGCATGAGGGCTCTTGACAGCAAATACTCTCTTTACGATCCACCAACAAATTATACAGATTCCCATCAACATTACCAGTTTCAAAAATGTTGTCAATGTTTGCTTGCTGGTGGTCTCTGCAAGAACTTGAGGAATGGATTAAGATGTGTGTATGTGTCATCAGCAACAGCAAAGAACTATTGTCTACACACCCGTAGGCAGATCAGTGTGTGCTTTGTATGTGAGAGAGTGTTGATCCCAGTGTATTAAAAGTGTATGTGTACAAAATATCCACAACCACAATCAATCAAAGCCTGGGAAATAGTAAATTGCCATTTCAACTGTGAATTGTAGTAAACTTTGTCACACACACTCTCTAGCTGTAGTAGGTAAAAACATGAAACTGTTGTTTGAGTAAACTTTATAACAGCGTTTGTATCTTCTTCATTGAAAGTTAGTTACAATTACAGTCAAAAGCTACTTAGTTCCATTACCATGTACGGTGATGGAAAGTGTGGCACTGATTTGTGCTACATTTAGGTTCCTTTTTAATAAAACTTTGGGGTCAGCCTGATGTCCCGAAATCCCTATGCTCAGAAAAGGTATGTGTCATTAGGGGTTAGGGTTGGGGCAGTGGTTAGGGAAGGGGTTAGGTTTAGGATAAGTGTTAGGATTAGGGGTTTACCCCCAACCTTACTGTCTCTAAATGACTACTATGGCTAAATGCCCCATAACTTTTTCTGAACATAGGGATTTTCACTTAAAACTGAAAAAATTAAAAGAATATCTTTCAATGACATTGACGACGAACAAAAAAGAGTTATTTTTTGTTTGTCGTCAGTGCCGTTTTTTTAATCTTCATTAGATAAGATTAGTCGGGAACTGGGTTGAATAGATAGGGGTTCACATTGCAGACAAGCCAACTGGGGGAGGAGAACTCGCGGCACTGCAGACACTAAATGCGGGTGCAGTACCGACCATGTCGGCCAGAGGTCAGTATTCGCTGCCGCTGTATAAGCGGCAATAAGTGAATTTTTTTGCAATAAGTGAGCCACACTATTCAAAAAAATGTGGTGAGTCTGGCGCTGAATGAGTTTTTTTTAATGACATTTTAAATAATTAATAGACATGACTTATGCAGGCAAAGGTGATCATCATACCATGAACTTTACAAGCGGCTCATGGCTCTCCAACTCTGAGTCACACACATATAGAAGGACTTCAGTCTTTCCCTCCAAACATGGACCGCAGCTGACCTTGACTCAAAAAGGGGCAGGGTAACCTAAGGTCATCTTTGAATGCACTTCTGGGATGTAGGGAAAGTCATGGGGCAGTATTAATCTCTCTCTGGTTGGCCCCGAGTCTCTCTACCCCCCACTAACACCTACACACGCACAACCACGTATATACACACAGATAGGAACACATGCACACACACACACACACAGATAGCCACACACAACATCCACATGAAAACACACCACACACACACACACAGCGCACACATACACCGTTACAAACATACACTCGCACACACACATCACCCTCAGACACACATACAGATAGCAACACACAGATGCACATATATAAACAGATCACACACACCACACACGCACACAGATACACATCATCCTGACACACAGACACACAGAATCACCTCTCTAAATCTCTATTTGCCTTCCTCTCTGTCTCTCTCTGTCTCTCTCTCCCTCCAACTCACCTTTAGTCATTCCCTTTCTCTTTCTCCCACTCTTTCCATTTCTCCTCTCTTTCTCATTCGCTTTCTCTCCCTCCCGCTCACCTTTAGTCATTACTTCTCTCTCATCCTTCATCTCTTTCCATTTTTGTTTCCCCCATTCTCTGTTGCTCTCTCTCTCTCTCTCTCTCTCTCTCTCTCTCTCTCTCTCTCTCTTTCTCCCCCTCTCTCTCTCCCTCTCTCCCCCTGTGTGTCTTTGACTCTATCTGACACATGGCAAACCACACGCGGACTGTGTGTTTTGTTTTTGCCAACCTTTTACCCACATTCTAGGAAGTAGCCACTTCATGCTCCTCTGAGACAAAGGTGCAGCAAAACCTCTACACACGCACAGACACACACACAGAGATGCGCGCATTCAAACATATCCAAACACACACACACACACACACACACACACACACATACGGACACACACACATAAGGTGGGATTCAGTGCAGATGACCGAAATCTCACTGCACTTTACCCAGTTAATTTCAATCGTTAACAAACGCTTACCCATACATTGAATACTTTTTCACAACTCTTGAAACAGAATAATCAACTAGGAGACACAATTTGCCAAATGCTTACTGTAATTTTATTATCAAAAGCACATACCGTTAAACAAATACTACATTTTCATTTCAAAAAAGAACACACCTTTTTCTGAAATTACTAATGTTACCAAAACATTGGACAAATGACTATAATTAAATACTTCTATGTTATGTCAGACAATAACACTTGTTTTAACTTTTGAATTTGCACTTTGGAGTCTGTAATATATATATGGATTGTGGAAATATGTACTGACTGACTGCAAATTGTGTGAAAACGTCATGAAATGTGTGAATGGTGTTGCCACAAAAGTCTGATGCTCTGGTAATTATGTGAAGAGTTTTGAAAATGTGTCAAATCGCTGACAGACACAAGAGGAATACGAATGAGAAACCTATTGTCCATTGTGTCAACAGCTGAGAATATGTACATCAGTTTCCCTTTTTCTTTGTTTTTTCCAGCCCATTCAGGCTGTTTTTTCCAAGCTTTATTTATTAGGGTTAGTGGAAACAAGTGAAGATGGGGGGTAGACATGCGGGAAATACGTCGGTGGTGGGATTTGAACGCCATTAAGGCATATGCATGCTTTCCAGTGCACTGCCTAACCGACTGAGCTACTGGGCAGCACAGTTTCCCTTTTTCTAAATGAGGGTCAATGGTCAAAGGGACAGTGAGAGAGTCACAGCATTCAAACAGACTAAGCTAGGAAAAAAAAGAAAATCACGTTGATACAGTGAATATAAACAAACAATTCATTTGAAATAGCATTATTCCCTCAAAAGATTTGGTGGGTGATATGTTTCATGCTGAAAGCGATTCCATTGATCATTTTCCAGGAAATTGTCAAGAGCCGCTCGTCCACGACCGGCACACAGCCGCGAACATCGCCAGCAGATCGCACGCGCACACCTGACAGCGATCAGCAGCTGCCGTGCGCCACACCGATTCGACAGCTCCCTCTTCATAAGCTGAGCTCCAGCACCTAGGTGACGCTGAGTCATAATCTCTGAACAGGTATGCTACCTGTGAATGGCAACGTTATGTTTCCTCCTGGAGTGTCATACTAATGCTAAACTTTATAACGCTGCCTGTGGATCGTCACTTTCTAGTCCAATTAGTATTATCGCCTGGCTGAGAGTAATCGCTCGTTCCTGCTTCCTTCTAAAGAACTCTACCTCTATCTCCAACACACCAGGCTACCAGGTAACCCTGTGTTTCTAGAGGCTAGATAAGTGTTTTTCTCCTCATCGTCAACTCAAGGACTACGACACCACATCCTTGTTCGACGTTTTCCGGCAGCCACGTCTTGGACTCTATAGTATTGTTATATTACCTGTTGTTGATATCTGCATACTTTGTATATTCATAAATATACAAGTGTGCTGGATTGTCACCCAAACCTTTGTGAAGTGTTTGTCCAATCTTGGTTCCATCGGTTATTCTCATTACCCTCCGGGAGATCATAACATAAATGTTGATTTGTTTAACTCTGCACCTTCAACTGTGTCTGTCTTCTCAATTCCAATAGTGAGGTTTTCTAACTTTAATTTAATTGCACCTGATCCCTCAGCCCATTGTGGACCGCAAGTCAAAACGTTTGCCCACCCCTGTTCTAGACAGTCCCTATCTCACATTGTCATATCAGAGCAGATGTGCTCTAGCGCATGTGAAGTAAGTTTCTGTAAATTGTTTTAGTCAGCCAAGAAACAAAGTATAAATGCTTAAGCACTGTACTGATCTTACAAGTAACTAGCATTTTCAGAAGTATTTATTTGATGACTTTTTACTTGCACTCATTACATTTTCAATCCAAATGTCAGTACTTTCTACTCCTTACTTTCTAGAAACAGACTCATTTCTTTTATATTTTATTCATTAATATATTCTCTTGTGTTTGCACAACGACAACAATCCTCTATTAACATTATTATGTAAACACCACTGCATATATGTGACATTTTGTATCTTTATACTAACAAGCCAAGCTAAGAAATTTGAAATTATTATTTCCTGACATAAGCAGCATTTTTACTTTTGAAAATATGTTTCAGTACTTTCCATAGCGTGTATTTTTAACTTTCAAAAATACTGTTGAGTTTCAGACTTCAGAGCCTGAACCTTTTACTTTGACTTAGGTAGATATTTGGATCAGTACTTTGTAATGTTGCTCAAGTTGTTGAATTTAATTTTTACTCAAGAATTTTATTTTTCACTCAAGTAAGGAATTTGGGTAGACATCTCTGGTTTTAGTAAATTGCTGATTCCCAATTCCTGGCTCGATGGAAGGAAGTGTGCAGATGTAAGTGTGACGTGGGGTAGCGGGATACAGCGACAGGGCGTGTATTGTACCAGCAGTAGCACTGCTACTGCTACGCTGATGTGACATAATGACATTCCTGGAACATCCCGCCACATGTTCCATGTGGGCTCATATCAGCCGTTGTTGTCATGGTCACCAGGCCCGGATGAGGCAAACAGATGGGAGCAACATGCATGGCTGAAATCAAGAGCACCGAGCTATTTCGAGTAACCTATACAACTGTTAATAATCTAATCTTAATCACATAACTCATTCACTGCAAGTCGTTTTCAAATTCTGCACATCCTAGTGTTTTTCAACATGTGTTTTTTCAAGACCCATAGAAAGTTCTGTGTTCTTCTCAACAAAAACACATAGCAAAGGAAATCCACACTTGCCTTCATCATCACCAGAAAAAATGTTGTTTCTACCTGTTTCCATTCTCTAGTAATAGTTTCCAGAACATGGGTAGGGTAGCTATCACTAAACAAATGAATCGTCCATGCATTGCACGCAACCAGAACGTTTATTTGGTCTGGATCATAGACTGTATATAAGTAGACCCAGCGTGCGTGACGTCATCCTATTGCTTTCATCCTAGCCGGGTTGAAGCCTGCGACCGCGCGGTGCCATTACTGAATGTACCCGTATATCCGGAGACAAGGAGAGGTAGAGAGAGCTCTACGGTTAGTGAGAGAGAGACACCCTACACGCGTCTTCTTCCGGAGGTACTGTCCACTAGGGGCGCCAACAACAGAGTCGGAATGAATGGGATCCTATGGGAGCTGAAAAAAAAATGTTAATGCGAAATCTGACGCGTTTGTGAAATTATGACCCCCCTCACACAATGAACCGTTAATTATCCAGACAATATACATTAAAATATAAATTAGAAACGATCTATAAATAGGTAAAAACATGCTGCTAAGATTGGAATATTTGTATTGGACTTGAATTTCCGGAGACAAGGCTCCCCCCATAGCAACCCGGAAGTAGGAACGGACATCAAAACGAACGCAATGTCCATATACTGTCTATGGTCTGGATTAAGCAGGCTTGAAAAAAGTGTAAAACGTGTCAATCAAATGAATTTATCAAATCACAGCTCAGTAGACGTGATAAGTGGCATGGAGGCCCATGTCGCGATTCAAATAAGGCACGCCTTAACAGGGTGCTGATTGGGCCGGCCAAATTTGGGAGACTATCTAATCTCTTTGCCTGGTTGGTCCAGACCCACCGGACCGTCAAGTCATGTGCGATACGTGGACGGTGGTTCTGGCTTGCCAGGCTGTATAAACTGTACTTTGATTGATTGATTGAAAAAACTGATTTCTGACAAAATTCTGAATAAATGCACCCAAATCTATTCATTTAAAAAGAATGCAATAAAAGCCAAAGTCGCGATATTGCGTCTTTGGGACTGAATGAGTTGATGAGAACTCATTAATTATTTTACGAGACATTAAGAAAGTAATATATTACTTAATGAGACCACTTCATTCAGAATTCCCTTTTTTCTATTATCTAATATATTCTTAAGATTTAACCCTGCCATTTACACACCCGAGAAAATGAAATTCAAAATTAATCAAAGAAGGATGTGGTAGGGCTACATTTTACCATCAGAAAATGTGTAAAGATATTTCAGTCCATACACATTATGGGTGGACTCTAGAAGTATTAGAACTAGTAGTAGTATTAGTAGTAGTACTTCTATACATACTGTATAGAAGTACAGCATCTATAGAAGTATTGTATCTTTTGTATGTATGTATGTTTTGGCATTTGGGAAAGCATCGTTTATGATTATCTATCCAATGTCAACTGCCGGATCCGGTTCTCTATCGTATCAGAGACTATCTCTCCACCCAGTTACATATTCCATATGTACGGGAACTGACCCCAGGTGGGTCAGGTGACGTGGGTAATTCTTTAAGACACACCACCTGTGGAGGTGGCCTAATGAGGCTATAAAGGCACCTGGGTGCCTAGCACTCATTGATTATTTCGATTCCACGACGAGCAGGTTGACGTGTTAGACAGTTGTGAAGTGTGAAGACAGATTACTGCCACTTACCTTGTGTAAGAGAGAGACGTATCGTTTCGATCTTCCTCTCGGGGCGTCTGTCTTCCGTTAGTCATTTTTGTAACTTTTCGTCCTGGTGTCTGACGTTGTAAGCTCCGTGTACGGGGTTGTACGCGTCATATGCACAGAATCAACGGCTTAACCTGGTACAGGAAACAGCCGTTGATCACCTTTTCAGCCCGCACGTGCGCGCGCGCGCACACGTACTGTCACTGGCGTATTGCCTCGTTCACGAGGCTCACGCGCCATAGTGACCGCGGCTCTCCAGTTAAACTCGATCACGTAGTTTGACTGTGTCTGGAGTGTGTCTGACGTTGTAGCTCCGTGTGCGGA
>OMKY01058862.1:4341-15026 GCA_900302395.1 Bregmaceros cantori | reverse complement strand
ATATACAGTCTATGGATGACGTCATGCATGCTGCGTCTACTTTATATACAGTCTATGGATGACGTCACGCACGCTGCGTCTACTTTATATACAGTCTATGGATGACGTCATGCACGCTGCGTCTACTTTATATACAGTCTATGGATGACGTCATGCACGCTGCGTCTACTTTATATACAGTCTATGGATGACGTCATGCACGCTGAGTCTACTTTATATACAGTCTATGGATGACGTCATGCACGAATCCTACATTTGGGGAACATGTACATCCCTGTTCAGTGTTTGATTTTAAAGATGTGTTCGCCTTGGAATTCTGAAACCTTACTGTGGTACGCCTTTGTTTTTCCAGACCATGGGAGGCGACTTTCGTGGCAAGAACCAGAACAGCTCCACAGGCATCTACTACCTAGCGGGTACTCCACTGATTTACTTTAAGTAGGGCCAGATCGATTAATCTCTAATGGCAATCCACTGAGAATATATTGGTCGACTACAGTCACTCGGAATCGACTTGGTTAGCCGTGTTGTGTGTGTGTATATAGATGGGTTTACGCGTGGAACACTGGGGGGGGGGGGGGGGGAGTAATTTTATCCCGCCGTTCTTAAGGTCACTTCCGGTGCCTTATTGTTGCTTATGTCAACTCTGGTACTGGACCGAGGTTCGAGCACACAACGCACACCAGTCCCAAATCCGACCACTAGATGTCGGTCTGTGACCAGTTACATCACTCTCCTTGCTTCGTTCACCATTTTACATAAATATTGATGAAATAGTCAATCCTACTTGAAGTTACTCACCGAATGGTCACATATTCTTCTGGACCAATAGGCTGGCTGCTTAAATATATTTGTTTCTTATTCAAGACAGATAAAGTTTTTAAATACCTCGGCGGTTTCGGCTGCGGTGCTGCAGCCTTCTTCATGGAGTTGGCGTCCTGTTATTGTATTTTAAGGTTTCCCCTGGGGTGTCCAGCGAAAGCGACAAGCTTCGTGACTAGAGCCAGAGAGAGATCCAGAATGCTCAAGGCCCCACCCACGTGTGGGCCCTGGTTCTAAATCCCCGCGTCCGCCATGGCTGTTAACACCCCAAGGTTGATGCTCGGGCCGACGATAACACCATGTCAGACAGTACGAACATAGTTAATAAGGCTGGCTGCTTCTACTAGTTATTCCAAAAAGAATGAGAACTGAACGGGTTGCACTGATTATTAAATCATGCGTTTGTGGGTCACAGATCTGCACGAGAGCATTTGGGTGTGGAATAGCACACAACAAGTTACCACCATCCGTTTTGAATAACACAGTTGGTGTGTGTTCCCACCGAATAGAAATGTTGAAAAATAGTCCCAAACACATCGAAAGAAATGGAACGTAACTTCCGGTGGCGAGTACAAATCTAACCGGAAGTACCCGCCGAACTTGTCTGCAACGCAGCCGATAAGAAGGTGACTAAGTAGCAGAAAAGCTGGAGGGCATTGGAACCCACGCCGCTGCTAGACATACGGTCCGGGGTGGCGCTCTATAACCACTCTGCCACCGCGGCCCGACCTTTTATAACGTCAATTTTTGTTTTGGTCTTTCAGCGCAGGACATCTTCACACTGCTGTACGAGAAGTACGATCGGCTAAACCTCGTCCCCTACGTCAGCTTCTTTGAGATCTACAACGGCAAGGTAAGGGAATTTGCTGTGACTGAGATGGTTTGTTACGGGATTCATTTTTTCTTTTTCATTCTTTATTGACAGAGATAGCGACAGGATTAATCGGAAACCAGGTGGTCGGGACGTGCTCTCTAACCGCTCGGCCACCGCGTGCCCCCAACGGGATTAATTTTTAAATCAAAATTGGATAATTTGCTTTGGTGAATTTTAAAAAATATTTTAAAAAATCCTTTTGAAATATGTTTGAGTATTTTAATTGAATCACGCTCTTTCTTGTATAGTTTTATTGTCACTATAATTGTGTAGTTCCTGACGATCCCATTGTGTGATGTCACAAACAAGTAGGGCCAGCGGTCCTGTCACTTATACAGTTGATCTGACTAGCTTGGAGTTGAGCGCTATCCACACTAGAGTGAAAAAATATATATATATATTTTTTCATTGTCCTTTGCACGTGTCGTCCAGACTACGTTTTTGGGCCCAACAGGTGAAACGCCTTCCAAAGTGAATGAAATTAGTTTTTCTAGCTGTTTGGTGTGAACCAACTTCCCACACTGGAGACAAAATTGAAGATTTGCTTCTTCCAGGTGCACGACCTGCTGAACGACCGGCAGCGCCTGCGTGTGTTGGAGGACGGGGGCCAGCAGGTCCAGGTGGTGGGCCTGGAGGAGGTCTTTGTCAACGGCCCCAAGGACGTCATCAAGCTCCTCGAGGTCGGCAGCAGCTGCAGGTACACATGGTCTGCTAATTACCTCCGCCAAGGAGGTCATGTTTTTTTTGTCTGTCTTGTCTGCTGGATAACTGAAAGTTATGCACGAGTCTGCCTGTATATAAATATGGACGTTGCATTATACCGAATAAGCACGCAACCAATGGGATTTCCAACAGCAACATACCAATTTTAGCAGGCAGGTTAACCTATTTAAAGATCTTTTCTAATTGATTTCATTTATATTACTGATTGGTCAGCCCGATTTGACCAGACCCAATGTACAGTATATCGGCGTGCAATGTGTGGACTGTGGACGATTCTTTGGTTCTGGCATGTAGCTTGTTTTTATTTTACATTTTCATAGATCAATACCAAGAAAAGTTTCAACTGGTAGAAATGTTATGACATGCGAGTCTGAGGATCATGACATTTATAAAAAAAAATTACAATTAATTTCTTCCGTGCTGCTCAGTCGGTTAGGCACAGCACTGGAAAGCACGCATGTGCCTCAATGGCGCGGTGAGTTGGTGGTTCGCATCTTGCCACCAACGTATTTCCCGCATGTCGACCCGCCCCCATCTTCACCTGTTTCCGCTAACCCTAATAAATAAAGCTTGGGGAAAAAAACAGCTTGAATGGGCTGAAAAAACATTTAAATAAAAAAAAAATGTGTTCCTGCCCTCCACAGGACATCTGGCCAGACTTCGGTGAACGCCAACTCGTCGCGCTCGCACGCCATCCTCCAGATGACGCTGCGCCACAACAACAGGGACGGCACCCTGTACAGCCGCTTCTCCCTGGTCGACCTGGCGGGTAACGAGCGCGGCACCGACGTCAACTCCAACGACCGCACTACGCTTGCAGAGATGGCGGAGATCAACACCAGCCTGCTGGCGCTCAAGGTAGTGATGGATCCGTTTATTACTGCTGTGTATCTAGGAGTTAACCGTACTGCTGTGTATCTGGGAGTTAACGTACTGCTGTGTATGGGAGTTAACCGTACTGCTGTGTATCTAGGAGTTAACGTACTGCTGTGTATCTAGGAGTTAACGTACTGCTGTGTATCTAGGAGTTAACGTACTGCTGTGTATCTAGGAGTTAACGTACTGCTGTGTATCTAGGAGTTAACGTACTGCTGTGTATCTAGGAGTTAACGTACTGCTGTGTATCTAGGAGTTAACATACTGCTGTGTATCTAGGAGTGCATCCGGTCCCTGGGGAAGAACAGTGAGCACATCCCCTTCCGAGGAAGCACCTTGACCAAGGTTCTACGAGACTCCTTCATCGGAGAGAAGTCCCGCACCTGCATGGTACGTTCAACAGTCTACTTCCACACGTTTTTTTTCAATCGATTCTTGCTCAAAGTTTTTTCCGGCGTCAGCGCCGTTTTTCCATCTTTATTGGATAGGATTAGTGGGAAACTGGGGTGAAGAGATCGGTGGTAGACATTGCAAGTCGACGAGCGTAGTCGAACTCGTGACGCTGCGCTAGACACAGCGCCACTAACATGAATGGGGTCGCGTTAGGTGCGGTATCCATAACCACTCGGCCAACGCGGACCCCAATTCTTGCTCAAATTTAATGAAACGATTAAAAAAAGTGAATCGTTATTTTATTTATTCCTTCTTCATAGATGCCCTGCCTTTTGTATGTCGTATGCCACATAATCTTAGGTATTTAGCTCTATTTAGAGACATGATTTATTGAAGCTTCTATTGCATTTTAGAGAGAGCCTGTTAATGGTCGGCACCGACTGTATACCTCTAGTTGTTAGTTGGCACTTATTTATATTTGGAACGAATTTTGTTTGGCTCACATTAAGTGATTTTTCAATTTATTTTTAATTTATATATATATATATTTTTTTTTTTTACAGATCGCAATGGTCTCTCCATGCATGGGGTCATGTGACTACACGCTGAACACCCTACGCTACGCAGACAGGTACATTTAGCCTAATTCTTAATCAGGACCTCTATCCTACTTGATGTTTTTGATGTCTAAATGTTGTGGCCTACACTGTCTACCCCCAGTGGTATAGAGAATGGTTATTTTTTTATTTTTTCATAATTTAATTATTATTTAATTATTATTATGTAACTAAGGACTTGTTAGTGGACATTTTGACACATTGCAATTGCTACAAATTAACAACTTGTTTAAAAGATGTGCTTTCAAACCATGCGTTTTCACTTTAAAACTTTGTATTTTCACGTCATCTTTTCCCAAATCGAAATTCTATTTTTTTTTTTTCCTTAAAATGCACAGAAGACGGAATTTCAATATTTTAACTTTGACTTGAAAAAGAAGTGACAACAGAAAACCATGACATCCCCTATGCTGTGTTTTGGCGACATAATGAATTTCCCCACAATATGTGATGGCACAATATTGTATCATTTAATTTTCAATAAGGACTTTATTTTAATTGTTTTTTTGTCTTTACCTGCAGATGATTCAAAGTTACTTCTGGCAGGCAGCCCTGGCAGTCTCAATAGCATGGCAGTCAAAGCGCATTTGGGTTGTGGTCTGTTGTAGACATTGGTGTTCAGTTCTAGATTTTTTTTTTTCCACCGATTTCTTACTGTGTTGAACACAACTTGTGCTTCAGTTTTTTTCTCATGTTTGTGTGTGACATTGAAATAGTTGCCGGGAGAAATGTACTCTTGCATTGACGGACTGTTTTTGCAGAGTCAAAGAGCTGAAAGGATCCTCTAAAGGCAGCAGGCCTGCAAAGGAACTGGAGCCGGCCAGCGACGAAGTCTCTGACGAGGTCGGTGTTGACTCTGAACACGGCAAGGGGCTTGGGTGAAAAGCTGGAAGCAAACAGAGCTGCAGCGATCAGTCGATTAACTGGTGACTAATTGACAACTAATCTAATAATCGATGATCGGCAAAGAGTTGAAACATTGTCAGTTTTGCGCCGATAACCACACATTTATTTATCCACACAAATATATTGATAATTCAGAAAATATGAAACATTAAATGAAAATAAATCGTAAAGAAATCCATGAAAATATTAGGGTATAAAATTGGGTGTAATGAGTTTGTCAGAGGACTTAATGGTTGGTGAAGAATAACAATTTGACTGTTTTTAAGTCAAGTTCACGTTCTCGTTATTGTTGCTTGTTGTAAGAATTTGGGGAAATTATACAACCCATTAATCATTTAAATATTCTGCAACTAATTGATTATTAAAGTAATCATTAGTTGCAGCTGTAGTTCAAACAAACGCCAACTGGACGAGAGAATTTGCTTTGGAAGCGTGCGGCGCGTTGCTGCTTTTTGGTGTTTCTAGCGGCACGTCTAGAACGCCTCCCTCTATTTTATTTCTTTAGCGTAACTGTGACTAAAGTACCTGTGGTGATTATCTCTATTTTGTTGCTCCGCCAGGACAGCAAGGAGGCAACCATGTTCGACCCCGAGGAGCTGAAGGAGGACGTGGAGGTGAGCGGTCGTTGTGGTTAACTCGGGGGGGGGGGGGGGGGGTTTATTGACGGGCTTAGAAGTGAATAAGAAAGTTGCATAGGGATGCACCGATACCGTTTAACACCCAAAGTTGAGTTAAATTCAACTCTAAATTGAGCGGGACCTATGCGCAGAACATTGTTGAATTAACTCTCTACCCCGGGACCAACGCCGCATGCAGCGCCAGTACTGTTCTGGTGGCGGGTGCGTTTAGGAGGGCTAACGGCGCAGCGCGAGTCCCGGTCTTCCGGAGGTGGTATCGGTTCCTGTTTGACGAGTAGAGTACTTAAGGATCGGTACATCCCTAAACTCATGCCTTTTGGTTGCAGGGGTTCTTCAGAGGACTCCGCTCCGGAGCGGATAACTTGATGGCCAGTGAGATGACGGCGTCTGATCGTGACAAATTCATCGAGCATTGTTTAACGTTGGTCAACGGTCTGAAGGGTACGTATCAGCTCTTGCTTTTGGAATCTATCAGTTAGAATACTTTATTGATCCCAAAAGGGAATTAATCTTCATTAGGCCGTTCCCGTTATGGCGGGTTTCAAATATGCACGAAAATGTAAAAAAAAAAAATGTGTCAATCAAATTGTGTTATCCAGTCACAGCGCACTAGGCGGGGCAAGCGGCGTGCCGTGGAGGGGCGACAACCAAACTCCTCCCACGTCTCGTGTAGCCCGTACAAACTCCCTCCACGTCCGCGCCGATTGGTCGATTTGATTCCGTACCGGCGGCGACCCTGAGTTTCCCCACACAAACCCACAGACTGTATGAGCACCACACTGACAGCTGACTGCTTGCTTGTGAATCTCCCAGAATCGACGCAGATATTAAAAACATATTAAAAAAACATTTTTGATTGGTTGTTGTGTAAACGGGCCCCGAGTTTGAGGTTTGAATGAATGTTGTCTCTGTGCCAGAACGACTGCAGTGAAGCGTCCGTGCTGATTCCTGGGCTCCTGGAGAAGAGCTGCAGGTGTGTTTGAACAATGAATTTAAGCTTTACACAAAGTGTGTGGTGATTAGAGCTGCAACTAACTATTATTATTTATACGTCATTTTTTTCCATCTTTATTGGATAGGATTAGTCGGAAACTGGGTTGAAGAGATCGGGGGTAGACATTGCAGACAAGTCGACGAGCAGTCGAACTCGGGACACAGCGAACGTTGCGGTAGACACAGCGACACCAACATGAATGGGGTCGCATTAGGTGCGGTGTCCACAACCACTCGGCCAATGCGGCCCCCATGATTAACGATTCTTTTAATAGGCGATTAGTTGCCGATTTAATCAGATTTTTTTTTCCTTCAATAAAACTTTCACGGGGACACAAGATGAATCTTGTCAACTTGAAATGTAGTCAGGCTCACGGTAGCAAACAAATTAACATTCAAATTTAATCCACATGCAAATTTGATATTTGTCCCTTTTTTTATTTAAGTTATTTTGGGTTAGGGTTAGGGCAGTTTTTGATTCTTTTATTGAGAGATAGTGACAGGATTAAGACTCTGGAAGACATTGCAGAAAAGCCAGAGAGCGGATTTGAACCTGCGGCACTGCTCGACCTGTGGTCTGGGGGTGGGGGGCTCGTACTCTAACCGCTCTGCCATTGTGCGCCTCTAGTTGTCCGTTGTTTAATCAATGCTGTTGAATATAAATCATATTGTGGATTTTGAGAAATTATCGAATATCACTTGGTGGCAAAATCTGAAGAGAAGCTGCTGACAATAACGACGATTCAACTCCTCTGTGATTAATCGATTTTAGTCATCGATTAATCGAGTACACTTCACGTCCCTAATGGGTTATCTGCAAGATCAGGGTCATAGGTGATGAGAGAGAACAGCCATCGCCCATGACCAAATCATATCAGGTTTTATAATAGTTTTAATGTCATCTCCACGACGGCAAAATGTCGTTATTGTAGTAGTGCACATTTGTTACCTACTAGCAGATATGGGCAGAGTAGCCATAAAAATGACTCAAGTAAAAGTGTTGTTACCTAAGCAAAATATTACTCAAGTAGGAGTAAAAAGTAGTCATCCAAATAGTTATCAAGTAAAAGTAAAAAAGTACTCCACAAGTTACTTAAGTAGCGAAAGTACTGAGTAACTTTCAGTTTTAAAAAAAATTCAAAAAATGAATGAAAAAAAAAGATCGCCCGAGAGAGACGGAGATCAAGTGGGAGCGAGAGAGCAAGAGACACCAAGAGAGCGAGCGAGAGAGAGATATGACATCAACATATGTGCCAACAGTTCCCAACGGGTGTCGCTAAAGGCAGAGTTAATGTACCGAGTACTTTTTACTGACATCTCAGTAAAAAGTGTCTTTTTTTTTTTCACCTCAAATGTACTCCGAAAGTAAAAAGTACACAAAAAAATTGTAACTGTAATGCGTTACTGCCCATCTCTGCCTACTACATAATAATAATGACCTATCTACTCCCTGCAGAGTCGAGGAAAAGCTACACAGCAGAGGCGGGTGGCTCAGAAACCACTTCACTTCAACGTGGTTGTACATGAATGTGCATTAAAACATGCCGCAATACTTTTAAGCATTCTTTATTATCAAGGTGTGATGTTCTGTTTTATCAATGTTTTAAATGTTCTGTGTGTCTTCGTCTGTTTGTTGTACAGGGGAATTGTATTAAAGTTTTAATTGGTTCAAATGCAAATGTCTTTGCATTTTTTTTTGCACTTCAAAGACCAACTTGGTTGTAAATGTTCATTAAAATATGCTTTTAACTCTTGGTTTTGTTGTCGTGTTTTTAAATGATTGTTCGTCTCGTGCAGGGACATGTAATGGCTGTGCAAACCAATGCAACTGTCTGCAACTACCTGCAACCGTTCCGCTGCATAGGTTTGCACTGGCCAGATATGGGCAGAGTAGCCATAAAAATTACTTAAGTAAAAGTATTGTTACCTCAGCAAAATATTACTCGAGTAGGAGTGAAAAGTAGCCATTCAAATAGTTACTCAAGTAAAAGTAAAGTGTTCCACAAAGTTACTCAAGTAGCGAAAGTACTGAAAAACTCAGTTTAAAAAATGAATGAAAAAAAAAATCGCTAGACAGTGGGAGAGAGGGCGAGAGACACCAAGAGTGAGTGAGAAAGCGCCCGAGAGAGAGATCTGACTTATGTGCCAACAGTTCCCAACGGGTGTCGCTAAAGGCAGTTAATGTACAGAGTACTTTTTACTGACATCTCAGTAAAAAGTAGTTTTTTCACCTCACTTTTACTTGAGTAAAAGTAGAAAGTAACTCGTGAAAAATGTACTCCAAAAGTTTAAAAGTACTCAAATTGTAACAGAGTAAATGTAATGCGTTACTGCCCATCTCTAGCACTGGCCATTGACGTAATAATTGGAAATGCACCAACGGCCATCAAACCTGCCCAGATGTGACTGCTCAATTCAGACTTCCCATCAAACCTGCCCAGATGTGACATCCTATGGTAGTCTATATTGGTCAGAGCTAGCACCTCATGATATTGATGTGAAATGTATTTATTTTTAAAGAAGTCATAATGAACCATAACCAGAGATGGCAAAAGTACCCAAATGACTTAAGAGTAAAAAACATTTGTGAAAAAACTACTTGAGTACAACTACAAAGTACTGATCCAAATGTTTACTCGAGTAGAGTAAAAAGTACAGGCCCCGAAATGTACTCAAAAGTATTTTTAAAGTACAAAAAGTGAAATCTTCTTTCAGTAAAAAAAATCTTTTCAAAATGTAACTTAATGCCTCTTCTTGATTTACAATCCCTGGAAATCACCCCGCTTTCCATATCCTCCTGGAAGGAGAGATTAGAGAGAAGAGAAACCAAGAGAGCGAGAAAGAGCGAGAGATATGACGCCAACATATGTGCCGGCAGTTCCCAACGGGTGTCGCTAAAGGCCAAGTTAATGTAACCAGTACTTTTTACTGACATTTCAGTAAAAAGTTTTTTCACCTCAAATTTACTCACGTAAAAGTAGAAAGTAACTAATGAAGACTGTACTCCAAAAGTAAAAAAGTACACAAAAAATTTGTAACGGAGTAAATGTAATGCGCTACTGCCCATCTCTGGCTACCATACAGTCTATGGTAGCCACGCGCGGCCCGACAGACACGCACGTGGCTCGCCCACGCGTCCACGGTGATGCAGCCCGATTGGTTGAGACGCGGTCACGTGTTCCTTTGTTCGCCGTCTGCGCCGTACTTGCTTCGTTAAAATACGACGATTTCATCACAACACGAATACTAAAACTAAAGTAAAAAAAATATTACTAACTAAAAATTATTCGTACGAGTTACGACTAACGAGTCTCCACATTTTGTTCACTTTTTGACCGCCTTGGCTGTGAGTACTGGAGTTGCATTCATGCTGGTCTTTAGCGTTATCAGCGCTAATAACCAGAGATGGGCAGTAATGCATTACATTTACTCTGTTACATTTTTTGTGTGTACTTTTTTTTTTTACTTTTGGAGTACATTTTCACAAGTTACTTTCTACTTTTAGTCGAGTAAATTTGAGGTGGAAAAAAATACTTTTTACTGAAATGTCAGTAAAAAGTACTCATTGCATTAACTTGGCCTTTAGTGTTGGCACATATGTTCATGTCCTCTCTCTCTCTCTATCTCTCTCTCACTCTCTACTCCTATATGAATATATATATATATATTCATTCATATAGGAGTAGAGAGTGAGAGAGACTGACACTGCGATGGAAGCGAGCATGATGCCACCCCCAGCTACCAACAAGGCTGCTAGCAAGACCCACCATCCTGTACCGAGAGCACAGGTAAGACCCATTGCTAAGTACCCAAATGTATTACTTTGTTAAGAGTAAAATACAT
>OMKY01058854.1:0-14027 GCA_900302395.1 Bregmaceros cantori | reverse complement strand
TTATAATTAATCACCATAGACTGTATATAAATATGGACGTCACATTCGCTTCAGCCGACAGGCCAATGGGATTTCCATTAGCAATATACCAATTTTTGCAGGATGTTTAACCTATTTAAAGATCTTTTCTAATTGATGTTTTAATGTATATTTCCGGGATAATTATTGGTTAATTGTGTGAGGGGGGGGAATCATAATTTCACAAACACGTCAGATTACGCGTTGATAATTTTTAAAATTACCAATAGTTGGCGGGGCGTGGGGGAAAGTGGCTGTGAAACGCTGTGAAAACATTTGAAAATCTCTCCTATCATGAGACACACGTCAGTCCTACTATTCAGGAATGACCAAAATCACAGCCCAGGTGTTTAAATCTGGTGAGAAACCTCAGAGCAATCCTTTGATGTACTTAGTTGCAACTTGCAAGTCTCAAAAACGGTGTGCCATATGACTGCAAATGGCTAGCCTGGCAAGCCAGAACCAACAAATTGTCCACGCATTGCTTGCGGCGGGACGGTCCGTTGGGTCTGGACTCTGGATTAAGCAGCCCGACAAATCAGATTGTCGTCCACATTTGTTTGATCCCATCAGCGGCCCGTTAAGGTGGCTGCTGATAAGGCGGCCAAACTTCATTTGATTGACACACCTTTTCTTGAACCTGCTTACTCCAGAGTCTGGAGTATTTGTGATATTTGGAAATAAAAATGCAGCCATTTGCTATCATTTGGTCTGGAGTCCAGACCAAATGATAGCAAATGGCATATAAATATCCCAAATGTCAACACCCAAGTGGAGATGTGGTCCCCTGCAATAACGAAACTTTTGGCCTCGGTATGCAAAGTATGGTTGGTTGTGAATGTTTTGCGTCATGTTTTGAGCAAGAGCTCTGCACTGTGCTATATGCATTGTATCTGTAGGTCACAGCGTGATGTGACAACTCCATAAAAACCTGCTGATGTATAATTTATATGGCTGTGTAAAATAAGTGTGTCTGTGCTATAGTGACAGATTGGAAGCTGAAAAACAGGTTAAAATGTTAAAATAATGTTAAGCAAATTTGAAAAGTTATATTTAATATTTTATTTCATGAATTAAACTTAAGTTTCATTCAATCAATGTTTCGATTATTTTAATGAATTTTAAAGCTGGAATTGTATGTGTTAGATATAGATCTAGATTCTCGCTGAAGCCTTGTAGAACTCACACTGAGTCTGTAATTACTTAGTATTTCAAACATGTCCACTCTGTCATTCTTGATTTCTTCCAATAATTTGAGCAGAGAAAGACCTTCAGACCAGATCTTGTCTTTGCTACAAATCCTATTACATCTCACAGAGCTCAAATGGTATTTTCATTGGATTTTACAATCTTAACTGTCTGCTCACTGAAATAGGATTTCACCATGCCTTTTGTGCCACTTGTTCCATGGCAGTCCAGTTCCTCCTCCTACTCCTCCTTCTCTCTCTCTCTCTCTCTCTCTCTCTCTCTCTCTCTCTCTCTCTCTCTCTCTCTCTCTATCTCTGTCTCTCTCTCTGGCTTTTTCATTCTTTCTATTGACTTGTGCACTTCTCTGCAGGGGCACATGCAGTGTACTTACAATTTTGAGATTTAAAAAAACCTTTCTCGCCATTCACGCTGATCACCAAGGATTATTGAAACGATTAATCGACTGATTGGTTGGATATCTTTCCTTAGAAAATCCCCAAAATATTCACAGGGATAAAGAAATTGATCTTGTCAAAATGAAAGGCAGGCAATTTTGGATCATGTTAGCAAACCAATGTACAAAAATAAAGTTAGTTACTCAGCCACAAATTTATCACTATTATTATTTTTATGGTGTTCTTTAGAGCTGCAACCGATTCATCGATTAATCAATGATAATCGATTTTTGAAATAATCGCCAACTTATTTGATAATTGTTTAATCGGCAGTGATTAATCATTTCATAATTTGGCCTATTCTCCATTCAAACATGTTGAATATATGTTGTTCCCAATTCAATTTTGCCAGTGTCAGGCCCCAATACAATATAGGCAACACGTAAGCTTGCGTGAAAGCCCAATATGTTATAATTTGTTTGTTGTTTGTTTGTTTGTGCAGGCTCTTTCATGCTATTACTATAAAATGGAGATAGCGAAACAATATTAATATTGCAAACTTTTAATAATGTTTCATAATTAATGCTAATAATCGTTCTGGAAAAATTAACTGATTAATCGATTAATCGCCAGTAAAAATGGCTGATTAATCGATGATCAAAATAATCGTTAGTTTCAGCCCTTTCATATTCATGTTCTTCATCAATAATGTAGAATAAGTATTTATCATATTGTGGATTATCAGAAATTATTGATTTAATTATTTGGTGATTATCAATTATTGCATTATTTGAATATTAATTTCATAATTGATTTGTCACTAATCATTGCAGCCCCAATTAACAATTGAATTAAATATATTGATAATAATAATTAATGATTGTTGGTGAGTGACATGAATGAGAATTCCATTATTTTTACTTTTTAAAATTATGACCAGAGCAAGAAGTTAAGAACACGTATATACTTCTATAATCTAAAGAGCCAGCATTTGGCAGAGGAAGCAAGCTTCATGGAAAGTTCATGTAATTATTTTAGGAAATAGACTAGACTCCATTTGAAATTAGATTTATAACTACGCTATAGACTAGTTTGTGTTTTTGGCAATTTTTCAACATGTATATTCGGTGGGAACACACACCTACAGGGTTATTTAAAACGGATGGTGGTAACTTGCGGTGTGCTATTCCTCACCCAAATGCTCTCGTGCGGATCTGTGACCCACAAATGCATGATTTAATAATCAGTGAAACTCGTTCCATTGTCTCATTCCTTTTGGAAGGACTAGTAGAAGCAGCCAGCCTATTGATCCAGAAGAACATGTGACCACTCGGTGAGTAACTTTAAGTCGGATTTTGACTGTATTTCATCAATATTTATGTAAAATGATGAACGATGCAAGGAAGATGATGTGTAACTGGTCACGCAGCGACATCTAGTGGTCGGATTTTGAATTGACGAGCATTTTGTGTGTTTTTTGTGAGCCATCGTGGTCCACTACGACGAGATTAAATGGAACTCATACAGACACCGTAACTGTGTTTCATTCCGGCGGCACAAAATGCCAGCCCTTTGTATTTCGCGGGTAAACTCGTCTATGCGATCATCAGACCAGCACTGCTCCTTAACTTCACAGACTAGGATTTTCTTTTGGTACTTGTGCAAAGAAAGCATAGAACGTGGCTTAACAAGGCAAGACAATAGGCATGCTAATAATAGCTTTAGTGCAATACAGCAGCCATTAAGATGAGATCAGTCAATTTAAAGCAGTCTTGTATGGTCTATGTATGGGGCAGTCTACGTGCAATGAAGACATGAATCCACATTGTGGTATATAGTGGGATTGATACGGGTCATAAAGTAAAGAGTGACGTATGCAATTCTGCATCCGTCCCGCTTGGCTACCTGTCAGGAGGACCAGCTGGTCGTCCTCTGTCCCAGTCTCAGAAGCCCTCATCTCCTTCTGCGATGAGCCCACTGAGGGCAGTATTGTCTGCAGACCTGATGAGCTTGACAGACTGGTGGTTGGAGATACAGTCGTTGGGATAAAGGGAGAACAGCAGTACAGATAGAACACAATACTAGCACTAGTACCAGGTACGCTAGTGCTGATGGTCCATGTCTCTGAGACACATTCTGCTTCCTGTCCGTCGGAAAGTCAAGGATCCAACTGGAAATGAGGCCGGATCAGCCTGTCTTGGAGTTGTGAGAGGAGGACTGTGTTGAAGGCTGAGCTAAAGTCCACAAAAGGAACCAAGGAATAGGCTCTGGGGAGTCCAATTGCTGCAGATTGTTGTGGAGGGTGATTATTGACCTCACCTTCTACCGATTTGTTAGCTTGCTAGGCAAACTCCTGGGTCCAAAGTTGCGTGTTACTCGGGGACTGGGACGATGCATACGACAGCCAATGAGAGGCGCTTTGGAAAGCAAAGTAAAAATGCTCACCTATACACTCCATTGTGTGTGTACATTTTAGAAAAACTAGATCTGATGGTAAGGTGTATGGAAATAATAGAGATACATACCAAACATGACAAAGACAGGTGCGTCGGATTTAACACTCACATATAACATATCTACCATATACATAGCATATAACATGGTATATTATATTTCACATTATGATTACGAATATAAAATACTAACAATAATAAAGAAGATATTATAATGTGTCAATTCAATTTGCAATACAATTCCTAATCTTTAAAAATACAACTTTCGCATGTGGCATGAGTACACTATGCTGCTGAGTGGATCTTGCAGTGGAATAAATCCACAAAAAAAAGGTGTTTAGCTTTGCTAATAGTCTCCATGTTAGCATACCACAGTGTTCCATCTCTGTGACCTCTGTGTGCTTGACTGCTCTAAATGTCTTCCTCTGCAAATGCAGCTCTGAGCACAACACCCCACCCCGGTCACTTCCCTACACTGCTTTATTTGCCTCCAATATTTTGCCCTGTCAACAAAGCATTAGCATCTATTCCATAAAACCTTTTCAGCCTGCTGCAGGATTTTAATGCGGCTCAACCTGTTGCCGACTTCCCAGTTAAGTGAAGTTGTAAATGGGGTGGTAATGTTCACTAATAGGTGGGCTGGCAGTCTGCGCCTTGTGTGTGTGTGTGTGTGTCAGTCTAAAAATATAAAATATCTCTAATAGCATTTAATCGTGCCTTTCATGTGTGCCAGTCTACTAGGTTCTTACCTCCGCCAATGTGGTTATGTTTTCGGCCGCATGTTTGTTTGTTGGTCACAATTCATCGCAAAATTACTCTAAAAGTTATGGCCTTAGCTGAGGATTGCGCTCTCAGCGTGCTTCCAGTTTCATAAATATAATCCCTGTCAGTTATTCATTGACATTTGTGATCAGTAGTTCATCACGATCAAAGCCATTGCTTTTAGTTCCCTACTGATATTATACAAATCTGATCATAAACACTTGAGTGTACATTAACAAACCTTACAATCACTGCTTTGGCCTCCTTCCCAGGATCAGCATAAAATAGTTAATACCCTTAAGAAGCCTTCTTATCTTTCTGATTTGCTCATAATGTATCGAGCTTTGTGGTAATTTGGGTGCGGCTTCTTAACCATGCCACAAATTAAATCCAAAGCATTTAGTCCATATGGCCTCTGACTGAAGAACAGCCTGTCAGAGAGCCTCAGGGCTGCGAGACTAATGCTGGAACCACGGGTCATGCAGAAATCCTAATGTTAATATTGTACACAGACAATGGCGGACCTACATCAATACTATTTTACAATTTATTGTTTTGTTGTTTTTTTTTTTTTTTTTTTACTATTTATCATCATTACTACGTTTAACCTATGCCTATGGGATGCAGGGATGTCTATGCCATTCCTGTATCACCTTATCTAGAGGTTTTTCATGCGTTGTATTCTAGTTTTTAAACTGCAATGAGTGCAATCCGGTTCTAAATTAGGGCGGAAACTAATGATTATTTTAATCGTTGATTAATAGCTGAATATTGAAACAATTTGAACAATCAGTTGTTTTTTTCCTTTTGAAGAAATACGCACAATGTTCACATGGGACAATTACGAGAGCTTAATCTTGTCAACTTGAAAGATAGTCAAGCTTGGTACCGGACAACAATTAAGTCACTGCCGTCCAAATGTATTACAATTAATTTTTACCATACTAGCTGGATGCATTTTTAAAAACATTTTTTTAATCATTTATTTACATTTCATTTTTGTGTTTTCAGAAATCATGAATTCATATGAAAAATGCACGCAACAAAGGGGGGCAGCATCTGCACGCAACTTTTACTCTTTGGTGATTATAATTATAATCTCAGAAATAACATATGCTAATCTTCATGTTTGATTGTGACTGATTTTATGAGTGGTTCGGGTATTGCTTTATTTTACCTGTGCTTTTCCTCAGTGGCAAGGCGTGAGAGCACCCAAGCAGGATGCTCTCACGCTAGGGGGTAGCCATGTTCCCCCAGCTTGGGAGTGCCCCATTGACTTGACTGATCTTTCCTAAAGCAGTACCATGTTTGTTTATTAACGTGTATCCCTTTGTGTGTGTGTTGTAGCCACTTTCTTATGGGGATGGGTGCAAGAGTGTGTGTTTTTTTTTGTATTGTATTTTGTATTGTGACTGTGAAGCACTTTGTCATCTGAGATGAAAGGTGTTTTGCATTTTATTTGTATTATTATCATCATTGTTGTTATTACAGCATGTACATTAAGACTGCACAATTAATGAATTTCAATCAAAATCACGATTTTGAACACGGTGATTTTTATTAATAATTCTTAATTAATTAATTCATAATTGCATTCCAGGGATTTTTTCCATTTTTATGTTACAATTTACATTTACAAGCTAATTTCATATTATTGCCTTTATGCAATAATAATTGCATTTCAGTTTTATTTTGTTCATTCCTGACGGACTTTATTTTTAGTTCGATTTAATTTTGCGATTTTAAATTATATTCTGCACTGAAAATAAATAATCTTTAAAGAAGTGCAATAAAATTCAGTTCTGTATTGTTGTTCCATAATTGTGATTAATCATTGTGATCTCAATTATGATCCAAATAATCATGATTATGATTTTTTTTTCCATAATAATGCAGCCCTAATGTACATACACACATGCTTATAAATGTATGACCAGAAATTAAGCAGTTTCCCTGAGTACCGATTTTAAGATTATTGTTTATTTATTTATTGTTTCATTATTGTTTGTATAGTTTTGCTGACAAATGTGTTAAGTGGAGCAGGGGCTGCGTTGTTTAAAATTTTGTAGATAAGGGCGAGATCTTCTAGTTCCATTATGTTTTGGAAGGAGAGAAGATTGCGCATTACGAGTATCTCGCAGTGGTGTTGTATCAGATTTTTTTCACCCTCAAACATCTGTATGTTGGACATCAGTTTTGTCCAACGTGTACATACTCTCTACTTGATCCCTTTAAACCATATTGATTGTAAGAATCAAAGTTTGGTTTTCTGAAACTTTATATGAATATTGATGCGACCGTCAGAGTTGGAGTTTCTTGAGGAGTAACTACACCTGGGACCACACGTGCGCTTTACAGATCGATGCAAACGAGAAGAAGATGCTGGAACCAGGCTGTGTCTTATATTTCTGTCAAAGATCCAAGAATAGCTGTTTCCCTTTGTGGTTGTAACCCAATCATATTGTTTTTTTCTTTAGCACAAGCGCTGAGCTGGAGGAAGGCAAAAAGGCAAATCATCAGTCATTAAATTCCTGATACGCGGAGCGTAGGGGATGTAATGTTTTTGTTTGTTTCGTTTTTAGGTTAATTTGTGGCTGCAAGCACCGTTTTTCAATCTGTATTGGGACAGGGACAGGATTAAATCGGAAACTGGAATGAAGACTCGGGAGGAGACAGAGAAGCAGAAAAGCCAGAGAGGGGATTGGAACGTGTGGCACTGCTCGACCTATGGTCCAGGGGGCGCACTGACGCACTCTATAACTACTCTGCTCCCGCTCCCCCCGGTATCTAATGGTTTCGAGTGTGCCGCCGCTGCATCCGTCTTGGCAGATCCCTCATGTTAACAAGATAACTTTCGAACGGATGCATGGATTTGCCCTAGTGTCAATTTTGGGGGGCCTACACTTTCAAGATGGCTGAATGCCTTATGCAATATCACAATATTGCATAATATCACAATATTGCATAAGGCTTCGCATCGACCCAGATATTCCAATACTGGTGTCTGGTAATAAGGCTCCACGATTATGGAAAAAATGATAATCACGATTATTTCGATTATAATTGAAATTATTATTATTAACCATAATTCTGAAACAACAATAAACAAGTAAATTCTATTTTCAACAATTTAAAATCACATAATCAAATGTAACAATGAATATATAATGAATAAACAAAGTAAAACT
Organism: Bregmaceros cantori; assembly: GCA_900302395.1. Taxonomy (NCBI): domain Eukaryota; kingdom Metazoa; phylum Chordata; class Actinopteri; order Gadiformes; family Bregmacerotidae; genus Bregmaceros; species Bregmaceros cantori. The sequence goes on along the minus strand of OMKY01058854.1, from coordinate 6,023 downwards.
GAAATAAAATTATTATAGCAGAAATGTGATGGTATGAACTTTGCTTAGCCGGTCCTAAATATGTACTATGTACGGTATAAACCAAATAAAAGTGAAATGCATTTACATAACTTTTTTTTAATTGCGATTTTCATTTTTCATAATCGGACGGATATCAGGATTCCGATTAAAATTTGATTAGTTGTGCAGCGTCAACTGGTGGTGGGGTTTACCGAAGTCCTTGCCAATTTTGACCCCTAGTTAATAGCTATTTGGTATCTGAACAATGTGAAGTACAGTAAACCATAATCAAGGACCTGTATAATATATGATATTATCTATAAACAGCCCACCTTGTATTGTCTATTAGACTGTATGACTTCCTCCTCATTGTTTCTCTTTGTCCACTGCATGGCTATTTGTGGCCTCGAGACAGCAAAAGCAAATGGACAGGGAGCTCATATAGTCACTCACCGATAGTCACAAACGTACACACACTCTGCTTACAGTCCAGTCGAGTTTATAAAAAGCATATTAAAAATATATACTGATCGATAATAGAGCTGCAACTAACGATTATAGTTGATTAGTTGCTGATTATTGAAACAATTTGTCAATAATTAGTCGACTAATGTGTCGAATATTTTTCTTGTTTTTAATATTGCAAATTATACTATATTCATGGCAACTATAACATGTCATTAATCTTCTTAATCAAAAAATATTCAAATGTGGTTCTGCTTAACAAACAAATGAACAAACAGTCAAGCTACTTAGTCTGACACGAACCCACAACAACTTATACCATTTTTCTTTTCATTCATCTTCATGTTATCAATTATGTTCATTTAATATTGCATATTTTCAGAAATTATCAATGAATATAACATGTACATAATAGGGCGTAGCCTTAGCACAAAACTGTGCACAATAATAATGATTCAATTTCTTGACTATTACCGCTGGTTGCAGATTGATTTTTATAATCGATTAGTCAACGATTGGTCGACTAATCGTTGCAGTACTAATCGATAATGAATTAATAACAAATTCAAATGAATGTCAATGAATCAGAATTGACACATATGTGTGTTAGCCTGGTTTATAGGGTTGCCAACCTGCCTCTAGTGAATGACACATCCTTGTTGTAGACCACCATACACAATGAATGAACAGGAAGATGGCGTTGGAGTACGGACAGACATATACCAAATTATATGTCTCCTTACACACACAGCAGGCACTTCCTGTGATGCAAATCGGTGACTGAGCTGTTGCTCGCGGAGGGGTATAAGTACGATCTCGATAGTGCTTGGCAAGTAGCCAGGTTGGCCTCTTGTTGAACGCTATCCAGAGGTACCTGCCCTGGTACACTTGCCTGCCCCTCCGAGTGGAGGTGCCCCAACCATCACAGTATCTTCCCAGTATAACTGGACTCACTAGCTAACTGGGCTAAACTTGGCTAACGGATAACTAGCCTACTGAAAATCTAGCTTAGACCATCTTGAGCTGGTAGCTGGTTAACCAGCTAAGAATCAGATGACCTCTGACCATCTTGAGACAGCTGACTAGCTAAAACAAACTGAACTCTGGTTGACAAGCTATGACCTCAAACTGATTGTTGCTGGATAGTGCAGAAGACAATCAACCAACCTTTGCTCTGTATTTTTTGACATAATAGGCTCAATGTTACGAACATTGCTCTGTTTACTTATTTTCTATAGTGTTCAATAACCATACGATAACATAAAAATACGCAGAAACAATGATTACGTAATTTTAATCCTAATTCCACAGTTCGGTGCTCAAATTACCAGCACACCCAATAGCCCCATTCTTCTTCAAAAATGAATGTGTCTTCTTCACAAATCAAATAAGTGATCAAGCATTTCCTACAGACATACAATATAACAGAATAGTCCCCGGGATGCATATAGTGGAAGTTTCTATCGGACTTTCGCTTTGCCGTACCAACATATTCACCCTTTTAATGATTTACTGATCGCTGAGGTATCCGTTAGTGAGTTGCCATGAAATTAAACATTTGCAGCTCTTTACAAGACACCAAACGCTAACAAACCTTAGCATTATCTGACACAAAGTGGTATATGATTGCTGGCCCCTTTCTGTTATGTTGGGCTCGGATTCAGTTGTCACACAGGCAGACTCTCAAAACATCTATACCAGTTTTTGCCGAGTGAGCAAGCCTACACGTGTGATAGAACAGTATAGAACTTTGCAACATTGCCATCATATTCAGCCTCTATCGCCTGTTGTAGTGACAGTATCTTTCTTGCGTCAATTATCTCCAAATACATTTTATAGTTTTTCTACCCACACAATGCAGCAACATATACACGTACGCGCACGTGTGTGTTACCGTGTGTTTCCACCAACTTGATGGCCATTCGAGCAGCTTGTCAATTGAAAATCAATTCAAATTGACACTGTATTTTTGATGCACAACTTCAATTTTTACATGTCTTCTGTTTGACACATTCTCGTTTCTGCGTCTGACGCACGCACATTTCCGCATTGATTGGCATCAGCTTTGATGGCCACGTGAATTGACACTGGACGCCAATTCTTGGGTCATTTGACACTGCCGCGTCTCTTCCCATCCGCTTAGATGGCATTTTCGTGTCTTCAGAGGTCTGCCGCTTTGACAAACATCAACTAGATTAGGTGGAAACACACTGTTATTCTTCCCTCAGCTTCTTCACAATGGCCAAAACACTCTGGAACTCTCACATGGCACTAACCTCCACAGAAGAGTCACAATGGGCCAAATGCGGCGCTTCCCTCTCTTGCAGGGCTTTGAACCAATATTTTTTTCCATTCGGTTCGTTCTGAACAGAAATGGAATTATAATGTTTCCGGTTCTGAGTTCCACCAATAAATTGACGTTCCCAAACCGGTTAGAACAAAAAATATTGTTCCCGGAACGGTTAATTCCGTTCCTGTCAGCTGTTTAATGCTATATATGTTGGGGCGAACTCACAACGACTCGCTAGACTCGAAATGGAAATGCTTTACACTGCGAGCCGACGTCTCATTGCTCGTGGTGGCAAACCCATGACTTGCTACTGAGACCCACAGCTGCCAAATGATAGTGGTCTAGTATTTTATTTTATAAATACTCTTGTTTTATTTTTGAAGTTATCCCAAAGTGCACTCATTTGAGGAACAAAATAAAACCGGTATTAACCAGTTACCACTATTTTTAAATTAGTGTTCCTGTTCCAGAACATAAAAAATGATAAAGTTTCTGGTTTCGTTTCTGTTCCCTGGAAAATAAAAAAAGCTCCCGGTTTTCGTTTTCGTTCCTTGAACCTGTATAAAGCCCTGCTCTCTTGTGCCGCTTCCCTGTCTGTACGGAAGACCAAAAATAAAAATGTAATAAAATTACTCAAGGCACAAAACATTGCTTGAGTAGAAAGAAAGAAAATTATTTGAGTACTCAAATATATTGATTCATCGTTTCAGCCCTAGAGTCTTGAGTTATGCTTTTATTCTCTCAAATGGTCAAAACAAGCATGTTTTGTTGGTCACTGCTTTAACATGCTTTGACCTATTCCCACCATTTCACACAGGGCTGTTTAACATACTATTTTGAGTTAATAAGCTACACATAAACAACATAATGTCAAAAACGTTGGCTATACCACACTTTCATGATAGGAAGTTGTGCTTTTTGATGCAGGCATTGTGAACACAACCTTTCTGCACACACACTTCCTCTTTGAGGCTTAAAGAGGAACCACCCTGCCCCATGCACGTACATATACACACATGCACCCATACACATGCACACACACACTGACGCACACACCAATGTCACACTTGCCTGCCCACAAGCACGAATGCACACATACGCACGCACAGACACGCACACTGGGAAGACACTGACACACTCACACACATAACGTACCTAGAACGCCATCTGCAAGTCCCCACAGCATCAATGGCTTCCTGTTTCGGAGAGGTGGTCTGTCTGTGTGTCTGTCTGTCTTTTATGTGTTTCTGTGTGTGTGTGTCTGTTGTGTATGGGCGTGTGTTATCTCTTTTTCTCATGCATTTGCTGTCACTGAGCAGCATACACTGGCTCCCTGTGTGTTTTATTTAGCAGAAATGCACACAGGTCCCTGTGTGCGTTTATGTGCTACAACAGCGACATGCTTTGCATACTAAAGTAACCAGTGGGTATGTATCGACATGTATTAGGCCTGCAGCTAGTCAACAATTTCTGCTGGACGATAATTTGGCCATCGCAATATGTGGATGTATGGACGCAGCCGTGTGGCGACTGTACAGAAATGTACCGTATGCACCTAAAAGGCATTAATTTTGATAAAATAACGAGGTGCGCCTTATAATCCAGTGCGCCTTATAGACACGTTTACATGCGAAACAATGGGAGGAGTCATTTTGTCCCGCGCTTCTGCAGGTCACTTCCGGTGCCTATACGTATGTATGTCTGTATGTCTGGTAGAAGGCCGCGGTACTTGGACACAAAAACACACACCAATTCAAAATCCGACCACTAGATTGCTTTGTTAACTTTTTTGTATAAATATTGATGAAATACAGTCAAAATCCTACTTGAAGTTACTCACATGTTCTTCTGGACCAATATGCAGCCTGCTTCTACTTGTCATTCCAAAAGAAATGAGACAATGGAATGGGTTGAATTGATTATTAAATCATGCGTTTGTGGGTCACAGATCCACCCGATAACGTTGGGTGAGGAATAGCACACCGCAAGTTACCACCACAATTTTTAAATAACCCAGTAGGTGTGTGCACCCATATGTTTAAAAAAGCCAAATACACAGCAAGTAAATGACACCGGAAGTGACGTTCAGATACCGGAAGTAGCCCCCAAACTTGTCTATATGTGGATTTTTTTTTGATAATGATTACTGACCTAAAAGTGATTTATGTGGTGCACACCGCTCCTGTGAGCGCCAGCGCTCCATTGCAATGTGTGTTAAACACACACACACACTCATTGTGCATATGCCCGTTATTTAAAAAAGAAAATAAAAAAGTAGCTAGTCATTGTATATATATTTACTTGTGCTCATTTATGTAATCGGGCAATTTGTTGCATATAAGGCCCGTGTGCTGAGTGCTATGCGTTAAACACACGCATAGAGGTATTGTGAATGTGATTTGTGGTTATCTGTCCTGTTTATCTTGGTGCGCCTTATATTCCGGTGCACCTTATAGTGCGGAAAATACGGTATGCAGTCGGCACGTAGCTGCGTGTGCATTTGTTGGCTTGCCACACACTTGCCACAACCGTTGACCGGGGTCCGACTCATTGACCGAAGGTTCTCAGCACCCTGTTGACGACCTCTTTCAACCCGATACAAAATGTAATTAACATTCGGATCCATTAAGGTGCAATTATGAGCATTTTTGAATCCGATTCTCCTCGGTGACCCAACAGGAGAGAAATAGTGTGAGTGACGGGGAAACACAGAAATACACAAGAAAAAAACCATATCGGGCCAGAAAAGTTATCGTACTTTAAAAAGTTATCGTACGATGAATTGACTTCTTGAATATTGTGAGGCATTATATGCTGCCGACTTTTTACTCGCGTTGGGAATTCACACTTTAGTGGTGGCTGTAATCTGCCAAACACTTCACCCATCTTTTAGTTTCCATGTGGCTGCGATATCTTAAAAGTAGAGTCTCTCTTCTTTCCAGTCCTCCGTTAAAGGAGTTCTATAACCAATCAAATTGCTGTCCTTAACTGGGCAATCAAGGTTGAAAGGTAGGTAGGTAAATAACTGCTATATTTCTTAAATCAAAATCTAAAAACAAAATCACTTTTGTGAAGTGCCTTGAGGCAGCTTTGGCAGCGATTTTGGCGCTATATAAAAATCTGTTGAGTTGAGTAGAATTGGAATATTCACTTGCATTTCTAACTCAACACATTAAAAAAAGTTTATATATATATATATATAAATATATATATATATATATATATATATATATATGTGTGTGTGTGTGTGTGTGTGTGTGTGTGTGTG
>OMKY01058841.1:0-14412 GCA_900302395.1 Bregmaceros cantori | reverse complement strand
CTTCTCTCTCTCCCTCTTCTCGTTTCTCTCTCTCTCGCATCTCGCTCTCTTTCTCCCTCTCTCCCCCTCTCTGCATCTCTCTCTCTCTCGCCTACTCTCTCTCTCTCGCTCTCCCTCTCTCTCTCTCTCTCTCTCTCTCATTGTCTCTCTCTCCCCTTCTCCCCCCCTCTCTCTCTCTCTGTGCTTCTCTCTCTGTGCTTCTCTCTCTCTCCACATCTCTTTCTCCCTCTCTCTCTCTCTCTGCATCTCTCCTTGTCTCCGCGTCTTTCTCTCTACCTCTCTCTCTCTCTCTCACTCTCTCTCTCCACATCTCTCTCTCCCTCTCTGCATCTCTCTCTCTCTCTCTCTCTACCTCTCTCTCTCTCTCACTCTCTCTCCACATCTCTCTCTCCCTCTCTCTGCATCTCTCTCTCTCTCTCTCTCTCTCTCCTCCTCCTCCAGGTGTTAGTGTAAGCACTCACCAAGGTACAGTAGAATGTACAGACCACTCCCGTGGCGGCGATGGATCCCCACAGAGTGAATCCAGTCACTGTAAAAAAAAATCATGGACGTTAATATATCTCTAGACAGTGTTGTACCAGAACGTTAGTTCACGAACACCTTCATATTTTAGGTCAACGTGTGAATTATGCTTGAGGAACGCCAAGTTATGTTCAATTCGCCAGACATAACACATGTGACATGTTTTTCAACACGACGGGAGTGTTTACCACAACCAATACGGTTTACATTTCCTGCAAATTCCTATGACATTCATCAGGGAGCAGAGATGGCAAGTAATGAAGTACAAATACTTGAGTATTGTACTTAAGTAGAATTTTTCAAGTATCTGTATTTTTAGAAGTACTTTTCTCTGTGAGTACTTTTTACGTCTACTCAGTAGATGTTTAACATAAATATTAGTACTTCTACTCCTTATTTTTCCCAAAACAGGGTTGTTCCTTTGTTTTCTGCAACAACATGGTAGGACTACATGTATAGTGTGAATGAGTCAGTAGGGGGCGGTACTTGGTAATGCACTGACTACAGTAGCAGTTAATAAGTTGTTTTCATTTAGTCTAAAATATATCACCTGTAAAGTGGCAAATTTAGGTTTTGTGCTTTGTACTTTATACTTTCAAAAATACTTTTTGAGTACATTTCTGAGCCTGTACTTTTTACTTCACTTGAGTGGATATTTGTACTTACTCTTACTCGAGTTGTTTTTTTACAATTGTATTTTACTCTTACTCAACTAAGAAATCCTGGCGCTTTTGCCATCTCTGTCTGGCTTGGAGCATACAATCCAGCATTTGGGTTCGCAAGGTTGAGTCCAGACCATTCATAGATGTTGTCGCATTGTTTGGGTTGTCTGCCTCTGCTTCGTTTACCTTAAACTAGTCCATTGCACTTTGATAGGCCGATTTGGGAGTGTTTTTCATGACCATAGTTTTGGAGGTATGTTTTTTTTATTATTATTGCCATTATTGGTGTGAGTCAGTCGGTAGCAGGGCTTCAAACCGGTTCAAGGAACGAAAAAGAAAACCGAAAACGAACAGACTTTTATAGATCACATCACATTTTATGAGGAGCAGAAACGGAAACGGAAAAAATGTCTTTAACTGTTCCAGAACAGAAACAGAACATTCAAAATCCACAGAAACCGGTTAATAACTGGTTAATTCCGTTCTCTATATATTTTAGCGTATCCTATGACTCTTTGCGTTTGTGCGTCTAGTTCACTGCCGCCAGGAGGTCCAATTTGCACTGAAGTTTGAAAGTCCAACAAACATATTCTGTGTAAACGATATCTAAACTTAACATTGCACAATATAAGGAGAAATATAACATGGAAAATAATGAAGCTAAGTTTATGCATTCAATTGTAAAAAGGTATGCTGCCGGAACTTTAAGAAAGAACAATATTTTAGTGTTCCGAACCGGCTCAGGGCCGATATTTTGGTGGCGGAAGGGTTCGGAGAACGAAAAGGTTAAACATAGGACTGCGTGAACCGTTCGGAACGGAACGTTTGAAGAATAATTTTGTTTTCAAGCCCTGGTCGGTAGACTTATTTGATTTCAAACTTCCTTTTCCCGTGAAATGGCTGGCTGGACACGCCGCAACCGCCCCAAAATAAAAACATCTGTGTCTTGGCGTCTCTAGCAGCGTGGCGTGAATGCCGCAAGCAAAGCATCGGATTATGCGGCAACGTGGTCGTAACACATACTCAAGACACTACGTGTCGTGGGAGGAGACGCCTAACCTTGTTTACTTTTTATATTATTAGGAAGCTAGAAAGCGCCGCGTTGGGATTGAACCATATATAAAAAATGGACACCGCATTTGTTTTGATGTCCTTGCCTACTTCCGGGTTGGTATGGGCCTCAGGCTAGTGGAGCCAGAATTCCAATACAAATATTCTAATCTTAGCAGCCTGTTTTAACCTATTTAAAGATCTTCCCTAATTTATTTTTTAATGTGTAATGCTGGGATAATTATCGGTTAATTGTGTGAGGGGGGTCATAATTTCACAAACGCATCAGATGTGGCGTTAATGTTTTTTATTTCAGCTCCCATAAGATCCCATTCATTGTGGCTCTGTCAGTAACACCGGAAGAAGCCGTGTGTGGGGTGCCTCTCTCTCATATACTGTATAGCTCTCTCTATCTCTTTTTGTCCCGGATATACGGGTACTTTCAACAATGACAGCGCACAGTCGGCGGCACAACCTAAGTTCGTTCACAGCAATGGGATGACGTCATGCACGCTGCGTCTACTTTATATACAGACTATGGTTTGATTTGAACACACGCTTATACAACAGTTGGATAAGGAATGCAAGTCGCTCCTGTTTCTGGTTGTGAGCAGACATCTGGTGGTGGAGATCACCACAGAGCGGACTAAAACCTTCAACCAGACTATGGTTCAACACAGACCACCTGGAGCGCAGGCCATCTTGCTCTGATTAACAGCAACAACTAACAAAGCTTCTATTTGTCGACCAGAGACAAGCTGCCAACGCTCCTGTGCCAGGAATAATTTCAGAATAAATCATGAATGTAAAAAAGGGGGTGGCTGTTCTGAAGCTGTTTTGTTGCTTTTTCTTCTATTCCCAAGTTCACTTTTTTTTTAATATATGTACGCTCGTCAGGAGGAAATTACAGTGGACGGCGTTGGAGTGCTAACTTGTGTTGTGGTTTGAGAGCCGGGCAGAGAAGTGCTTGCATTCTTTACCCAAATAGACGCACAGTTGTTCATGAAACTCTCACACGTTTCCATTCTGAGTGTGTGCCAACGTTCACTTTTCAGAAAGCTGGATTCAACGGCCTGGAACAAGTGAAGGTGAATGTGCTACCAGCTCATTCATTTTTTTCTCTTTTCCCCGAACAGAGGTCGAGCAATGCCACGGGTTCTCATCCCCTCTCCGGCTTTTCTGCGATGCCCCTGACTCTTCATCCCGGTTTCCGTGCTAATCCTATCGCAATCTCTCAATAAAGAATGAAAAATTGTTGACAATTGTGCACAATTTATTTTTGTGTGCAATAGAGTTAAAATCTTCCAGGGAGCATCAAGGAGGGCTTGATGGTGCAAAATAAAATTTCAAACGGACATGTTGATAGGGTAGGTCGCTTTTGTCATCGTTATATTTCACTATCTCCAATTGTAGCAGACTGTGCACATGAATTTTGCGGAAACGAAAAAAAAATTCTTCTCTTTCTGTTCCACAACAGAAACGTAACATTATGAAATCCACAAAACCGGTTAAAAAACTTTTTCATTCTCGATATATTTTAACGTTATCCTATGTCAGGGAGACAATTTCCGGTTGTGCATCCAACCAACTTTCCAACTGTCAGCCATCAAGTTCCATGCATCTGGGGCTCTATGTTGTGGACAGACGAGGAAGCAAATAAAATAGCGCTTCAAACCCGGTTTTCACGTTAATACAGTTGCACTGAAGTTTGAAAGTCCACCAAATATTCTTTGTATAAACTATATCTAAATTAACATTGCACACAATAAGGAACTTTAAGGACGAACAAAATGTTTGCAGTCTGAAACGGTTCAGGACCAATATTTTCATGGCAGAATGGTTCCGAGAACAAAAACGTTAAGCATAGGCCTGACTGAACCGTTCGGAATGGAACATTTTAAAAATAATTTAGTTTTCAAGCCCTGTTATTGGTTTGAGTGACGTCAGTCTGCAGAGTTCTGCGTGATCTGTGAGGCAGTGATTCGGCATTCATCGCAAGATCTGATTTTGGCAAGTTTTAGGAAATTCAAGGCCATAAAAGTACCTATTGTAGATTTTCACCTGGATGTGTAGTGGAATTCCCTTTGCTGTTTGTCACTCCAAATGTGGCCCAGCCTAGTGATATGTCTTTTTTTTCTATAGTTTGGACTAAGCTACTGAAGCTGTTTCAAATTATCATTCATTGACAAAATGGAAGATGTGGAAGTAAGAAGAGAAATTGACAGATGTCAACAATGTGAGCCAAGTAAAATCATAGAATGTGCATAGAAACCTTGGCTATCTAGTAACGAAATATTACGCACAGGAAAACATTGTTCAAAACATCTGCTAATCTTTCAAAATAATTCAAAAACGTGCAAGACTGCGTGCTTTTCAAAAGGCAACATTGGCTTTGCTAAAACTGCTTGTGATTCATTAAGTGATTACATGTCTCATAATTACCAAGGGTGTCCACCAGGGATCAGTCTTGAGCCCAGTCCTTTTTTGTTTTTTTCCAAATAACGCGTAGGGTTGTAACTTATCAATATTCATGAAGCAGAAACCTTTTAACAAGAGACCACATTTGCTTTCATATAACGCATCAGCCATACTTAAATTATAATGCACCATTTGGCACCAAACCAACTGCGGACAAGGCGATACCTACGGATATATTTTTGTGTTAAACACTGTATGTATGCCAAATCATTGAAATGCATAAAATAATTTCTTGAATGTATTTTTTTAACACTTATAAAAGTTATTCTTTATTCCCTTTTTCCAGAGGTTGCTTTTTTATTTTTGAAAACATCAAATTAATTCTAACGAATTATTTGCTATAAACAGCAGCAGTTTGACTCAAAATATGGTCCGAATTCATCCTGAATTATATTAAATTGTTTTATTTATTTTATTTTTTATTTTATTTTTTTATGGTTTATTTCTAGTTGATCACTGAAACTGTATTGTAGATTTTGCTTTGATATATAGCGGAATTTGTAAGTCGTTTTTTTTTTTTCCAGCCTAGTGCTATTCTATGTTTTACACCCTGTGCTATGTTTCTTGAGACAGTTTGTGACTTGTCACTGAAGATTGGTGCTGGATTGCGTTTGTCGGTCTGCTTCAGGGGTGTGTCGTCATAATCAGTATCCTTATCATCAGACTCACACATGCGGTGATCGTTAAAAGACAGCTGTAAATCCTTATCTCCAAGTGTGTGTCTTTGGTGTCGGGTTATTGTATTGTTCACTTTTTAGTGCGTCTTAATATTTCAATATCCCTGGTGTAGGTGTTATATAGAAATGTCTTAATAAGTGCCATAAAGCATGGAACCCGTTGTCTTGCAAATAAATAATCATGTGACCAGTGCTTAATTTGTAAATCAGCACGCACAGAAAAAACAAAAATCTCAAAAAACGAAGTGTGCGTTTTTTGAGACCCGTGCCCACCCATACCATAGCCAAAACTTAATCCTATCAATTTGTTGAAATGCCAAACAAACTCTTGAATCTTGATCATGAGGGATTTCCTGACTATGCTAAACCTTAAGTAACATATATTATGACTAGAAGCACTCAGAGATTGCAAACCTGCACCGTAGTGGTACAAAAAAATAGTACTGTAGTGCTGTATGGGTGGCAACCCAATATCAACGCAAGTGCTCGTAGAGTAGCGCGATTGCAATTGACGCCACCGGCAAACATGCCAACTATATTTCCCAGCAGCCACTGCTGGGAACCCGGAAGTCTGGTCACGTGACCGCTGTAAGCGCCCAGCGATCTATCGGTAAGTTGGTGATTAAGTATGATTATGTTACTTATAGGCTACAGAAATGAGCTAAAACGTACTTCTCCCGTTGGTCATTTCCAACAACTCTACAAAATTTAATCCAGATCCGTGCACAACTTTTTCAGTTATCCTGGCGACAAACCAACGTGACCGAAAACATAACCTGCTCCCGTGGCGCAGCCCCAGCGCAGGTAAATAATATGTTTAATTTCAGCCACAGCCAAGGCTCACCTTGGTTGAGGGCGAGGGACGGGGCATACACAACAACACCAGTGTAGAGGATCTGCGGGAGAAGATGGAAACAAATTGAAACCCAATACACTCTGTAGCGTCTTCTAGCTAACAAGTAATATTAACAGTCAAAATTCCTGTGGGCTCCGTGGCACGGTCAGTAAGACACTCACACCCAGCAGAGTTACACGTAACCAGAGATGGGTAGTAACGCATTACATTTACTCCATTACGAATTTTTGTGTACTTTTTTACTTTTGAAGTACATTTTTTTACATTTTTACTTTTACTCAAGCAAATTTTAGGTGAAAAAAAAAACCTTTTACTGAGATGTCAGCAATTCGCTACTTGTGACATTAACTTGGCCTTTAGCGACTGTTGGAACTGTTGGCACATATGTTGACGTCATATCTCTCTCTCTCCCTCTTGGGCTCTCTCTCTCTCACTGTCTTTTTCTCTCTTGCTCTCTTGCTCTCTTGCTCTCTTGCTCTCTTGCTCTCTTTCGGTCTCTCTCTCTCTCTCTCTCTCTCTCTCTCTCTATTTCTCTCTCTCTCTCTTGGTCTCTTTCTCTCTCTCTTTCTCAGGCTCTATCTCTCTCTTTTACTGAACGCTACTTAGTACTTTCGCTACTTAAGCCACTTAACTAACTTAACTTTTTAGTGGAGTACTTTTTTTACTTTTACTTGAGTAACTATTTGGATGACTACTTTTTACTTTTACTAGAGTAATATTTTGCTGAGGTAACAATACTTTTACTTAAGTATTTTTTATGGCTACTCTGCCCATAGCTGCACGTAACTCACCGTTTGCACCAAGTAGAGTCCAGTGGAGAGCAGCCTGATCACCCTGTTGAATCTCAGCTGCAGATACTGAAAACATCATCACAAAATATTAGGATTTAATATTAGAGGTGGAATAATAATAATAATAATAATAATAATAATAATAATAATAATAATAATAGAGGTGGAATAATAATAATACTAATACTAATAATAATAATAATAATAATAATAATAATAATAATATTAGAGGTGGAAGAATGACTCCATTAAGATGTGTGTGGTCATTGCATGTGCTCATCAAAATCAACTAATCAAATCTTTGGCTGTGTCCAAAATCGCTCCCTATCCCCGATTTAGTGCACTATATGGGGTGCACGCCATTTTGTAGGGGTGTCCGAATAAAAATGACACGGCAGGAATAAATAGCGAGCGACTGTGGCAAATGAATGTAAGTACTCTTGACTTTTTCTGATGATTGTTGAATTTTATAATTCTTTTTTTTATAATTATATTTTATAATAATTTTGACAGCACCAACTCTAGTGTCCGAAATCTCGACCGTTGCTGTTGAGTGGACTATAAGTGAGTGCACTATATAGGTAGGGAGTAGGGGATAGGGAGTGATTTCGGACACTCCTTTGACTGAGTTCAGCAGCGGTGGATGCGGCAATGAGTCAACATGTGATTTGAATGTGTGTTTTCATCACATCACCAGACATGGCAAGTAACAAAGTTCAAATACTTTTCAAGTATCTGTACTTTTGGAAGTACTTTTTTCTGAGAGTACTTTTTACTTCTACTCAGTAGATTTTTAACAAAAATATCAACACTTCTACTCCTTACTTTTTCCAGAACAGGATAGTTTTTTTTTTCTTTTCTATTTGTTCCTGCAACAACATGGTAGGATACATGCATAGCGTGAATGAGTCATTAGGGGGCGGTGCTCTGTAATGCACTGAGTACAGTAGCAGTTGTTTTCATTTAATGTGTGTCTGGGTGTGACCCTAGAAAAAATCTTGTAAAGTGTTAAAGCAAATTTAGGCTTTGTATTTTGTACTTTATACTTTCAAAAAGTACATTTTAGATCATGTACCTTTTAATAAAAATACTTTTTGAGTACATTTCTCAGCCTGTACTTTTTACTCTACTTGAGTAGATATTTGGATCAGTACTTTGTAGTCTTACTTGACTTGTTTTTTTTTTACAAATGTATTTTACACTTACTCAAGTAAGAAATCTACTTTTGCCAACTCTGCACATCACTGTGATGTTTTATGTGATATGTTGTGATGCGTAGTGTGTTGTGGTGTGTGACATGTGGTGATATGTGATATGTGTTGTGATGATACATGAGCTGACTTAACACCATGCTTCGTTATCAAGAACTATTGGAGGCAGCTTTCACATCTATGTCTGTCCGGTTTACTTTGTTTTCTTATTACTGCAGTCTGCTTTGGTTTCACCGAACATAAATTAAGCCTTTTTTTAAGTAATAAAAGGAAAATAAAATCATTTTAGGGGGACATTTGGGTATGTTTGCCATCTCTGGCTAATGGTGGAGAGGGGTGTTCACTGACGTTAAGTTGTCCCGTTCCAATATGTCCAATATTTGGACATATTGGCCAATAAAATGTATCATGTTTAAATGTGGAAGGGAAAACACCCGTAGTGAACTATTAACCTATTAACCCAGCCCCTTTCCTGTCTTCTCTGACACATTAACTCATATTCACTCATTCAAACCCAGAGATGGTAAGTAACAAAGTACAAATACTTTAGTACTGTACTTGAGTAGAATTTTCAATTATCTGTACTTTTAGAAGTAATTTTTTTCTGTGAGTACTTTTTACTTCTACTTGATTTTATTTTATCTTTTACAAAAATATCAGTACTTCTACTCCTTACTTTTCCCAAACCAGGGTTGTTACTTGTTTCTTTTCTGTTTTCTGCAACGGCATGGTAGGACTACATGTATAGCATGAATGAGTCATTAGGGGGCGGTACTCGGTAATGCACTGAGTACAGTAGCAGTTAATAAGTTAGTCTCTGGGTGTGGCCCTCAAAAAAAATAGCCTGTAAAGTGTAAAGGCAAATTTAGGTCAAAAATACTTAGAGTATTTTACTTTTAATAATTTTGTACTCAAAAATACTTTTGCTTTTACTTTTTGTTCTTTTCACTTTCAAAAAAATGTTTTAGTACATTTCTTGGCCTGTACTTTTTACTTTACTAGATATTTGGATCAGTACTTCATGGTCTTACTGGAGTTGTTTTTTTTTACAAATGTATTTTACTCAGTCAAGGGGAGTAACTTGACTGTAGAGTTATAAATTACTACACCCATGATGACAACACCCATAAACTGCTGATTACCAAGATGGAAGAATAGATAATCAGATAAACGATAATCAGATACGCCGAACAAAGGTGTAGTGACAAATAAATACCTGCTGCCAACAGGCCCAGAGCTAGGGGTAGGGCCGCACCCAATTTATTACACACGTGTAACGGATGTAAATTGGAAATATTCCGAATTTGGATAGATAGTGATTGGACCGACAGTAATAGGCAATCAACTGCTAATATACCCGTCGGCACAGGGCATTCGGCTCACGTGATGTTTTACATTTTGTGTTTTTAACTTTATTGGTAGCAATCTCTGAAGAAAAAAAATTTGCATTTATATAGCGCTTTGAGTACCACATAGTACTCAAAGCGCTTTGCAGTGACCTCTCAATCACACATTCACACACCAATGGCTGCTGCTGCCATACAGGGCACTCGCCACGACCCGGGAGGTACAGTGTCTTGCCCAAGGACACTTTGGGAGACTGTCGGAGGTCGGCTTCAAACCACCAACCTTTTGGTTTTCAACCGCCATACACGCTTCATTTTTATTTATTTTTTACAGCCAGACCTGGCTGCCAATCAGCGCTAACTGCCTGCACCTGGAACCAAAATGGACACATGAAGACGTCCCTCTCTCTCTCTCTCTCTCTCTCTCTCTCTCTCTCTCCCACGACTCTCCTCCTCATGTCCTCTCTCTCCCACAGACTCTCCTCCTCATGTCCTCTCTCTCCCACATACTCTCCTCGTCATGTCCTCTCTCTCCCACATACTCTCCTCATGCTCTCGCTCTCCCACATACACTCCTCCTCATGTTCTCTCTCTCCCACAGACTCTCCTCATGCTCTCGCTCTCCCACAAACCCTCCTCCTCATGTCCTCTCTCTCCCACAGACTCTCCTCCTCATGTCCTCTCTCTCCCAGACTCTCCTCCTCATGTCCTCTCTCTCCCACAGGCTCTCCTCATGTTCTCTCTCTCCCACAGACTCTCCTCGTCATGTCCTCTCTCTCCCACATACTCTCCTCCTCATGTCCTCTCTCTCCCACAGACTCTCCTCCTCACGTCCTCTCTCACCCACAGACTGTCGTCATTATTCCCTCTCTCTCCCAGAGACTGCATGTGCTTGCAGACTATAGAGTTCTTTGTTGTCCATTATCCCTTTGAAGCAGCATCCCATTGTTGGAAACTATTTCTTTAGTAGCCTCAAAGTCACACAGATCCAGTGCTTTGTGGAGCAAAGTTTCTTCCGTCACCTTAGTTTGTTCTTGTGTTAATCAATACTGTTGATACATAGCCTGGCACGCCAGACCCCACGGTGCTTGCGTGCCGAAAAGGTTGCTCCCAGCCCAGGGGTCAGGAAAGGACAGCATGGCTGAAGGAACGTTTTATAGAGTTGTGGCGATCTGCTTTTGATTATTGATTTGCATAGTTAGGCAGTAACGCATTACATTTACTCCATTACAAATTTTTTGTGTACTTTTTTTTACTTTTGGAGTACATTTTCACATGTTAATTCCTACTTTTACTTGAGTAAATTTGAGGTGAAAAAAATTTAATTAATTAATCAGCAAATAAAAATGAATTCATCAGCAATTCTCTACTCCTTACATTAACTTGCCTTTACGACACCCGTTGGGAACTGCTGGCACATATGTTTGCAACTGCCGTCATATCTCTCTCTCTCTCCCCCCTCAGGCTCTCTCTCTCTGTTTTTCTCTCTTTCCCTGTATTATCCTACTATCTATCTAGCATTTAATAACATTTTGCATTTGTCCTATTTTTTTTTTTTTACTGAAAGTTACTCAGTACTTTTGCTACCTAAGTACCTTTTTTTTTAACTTTTCCTTGAGTACCTATTTGGATTTACTTCAGTAATATTTTGCTGTGGTAACAATACATTTGCTTACTAGTCTCACTCTCATCCCATTGCTTTCATCAAAAAATGTTGTGCCTGCCGACTGGGTGCTACCATTGTTGTAAGTACTCGTATATCCGGGAGAGATAGAGAGAGCTATACAGTATATGAGAGAGAGACACCCCACACATGACTTCTTTCGGTGGTACTGTCCGCTAGGGGGGCCAACGACAGAGTCAGAATGAATGTGATGCTATAGGAGCTGAAATAAAAAATATTAACGCCAAATCTGACAAGTTTGTGAAATTATGACCCCCCCTCACACAATTAACCGATAATTATCCCGGCAATATACATTAAAAAATGAATTAGGAAATATCTTTAAATAGGTTAAAACAGGCTGTATTGGAATTACGCTCGGATCAACCCGGAAGTAGGCACGGACATCAAAATGAACGTGGTGTCCATTTTTATATACAGTCTATGATGATTGAAGAAATCTTTTTTCATTTCCGTTTCCGCTCCTTGTAAAATTCTACAAAATTCTGTTCGTTTCCGGTTTTCGTTTTTGTTCCTTGAACCGCTTTGGAGCCCTGCCTGTTATATATTAGTATGTGCAGCAAGTGACACTCCATAACTATTCCGATATTTCTATAACCGCTATTATTTTTAGTAGTAGTAGTACGACTGATGCCTTTTTTACCACTCCATTCCATGTTGTGTGTCACAACATCAACAATAACAGATTTTTGTATAGCGTCAAAATCTCAACCGAAGTTGACTCAAGGCGCCTCACAGATTTTAGATTTAGATAGACCTGTTCTGAGCCATCATTGTGCACAGTGAACCTCTTTAACAGAGGACTGGAGAGAAGGAAGAAGAAAGTGGAGATTGAGATCAATCTCTCATGATGGGCCAATAAAGTAGCCGGGCGAGCAAGAACCAACGCATCGTCCACGCATCGCACATCGCTAGAGTCTCGCATCTGGGAAAATCATGGCCCGCCGGTCAGTACAAAATCAATCGACCAATCAACGTCGACGTGGGGGGAGGTTGTGCGGGCTACACAAGACGTGGGCGGAGTTTGGTTGTCACGCCTTCATGCCGCTTGTCCCACCTACTGCGCTGTGACACGATTTGATTGACATGTTTTGTTTTGTTACGTTTTCCGACCCTGGTTTTACCAGACCCAATGCAAGCGTCTAGCTATGTGCGATGTGTGGACGATGCGTTGGTTCTGGCTCGCCAGGCTAACAATAAAGCGAGTCTGATTCTACCTACCTCATATGTGCTGGTAATCCCTGCATTGTAAAAGACTGGCACGAACAGCTCAGCAGTTGCCACGACCATGGCAGTGTACGCCACGCCGTACAGGATGTAGGAGGCGCCATACCGGTAGACGTCGGCCGGCGCTCCGAGCACCGTCACGGCCGACATGAAGCTGGCGGTCAGCGACAGCGCCACGGGTACGCACGTCATCTGGCGGCCGCCGACCAGGAAGTCGCCCGAGCTCTTTGCTTTGCGCTCGTGGATGGCGAAGAATATTCCGATGCACGACGACACCACAAACAGCAAGGCAAACACCACATAGTCCCACGTCGCGAAGGTGCCCACCGGCTCCCACGACACCATGGTTGCAAGTTTCGAAGAGGGGGGCAAATGATAATAAACCGACTAGAACGCTGGCGTCATGAATTTCAGTTGCAAGTGCCCCTCACAAAGCCACATTCGGGGATTGCAGTCAGAGCCTCAGGGTGGCAGAAGTATCGAGCTGTTGGAAACACGTGCAATGCCTCGAAGTCCGAGGAGGAATGACTTGTTCATCTTGTTTTTTTTCTTTCTCAGACAAGCATCGTATGTTTTCCAGCGAGTTGATGATTAAGAGGAGTGTGCACTTTGCAATGACAGGACGCCGACGGGCTGGCACGGTGTTGTGATAAGTGGGGTCTTAAATATTAACCAGCAGAGTGCGATATTAACCTCCTCACACATCCTCGTCGTAATGATATCTCTCGGGATCAACTGAACGCCGACACAATGCCCTGATGTTGGTGTGTTGGTGACGGGGCTCCGAAACGGTTCAAGGAACGAAAACGAATAATGAACAGAATTTTATGAGGAGCGGAAATGGAAAAGAAAAAAGATTTCTTCAACTGTTCCAGAACTGAAACGGAACATTATGAAATCCACAAAACCTGTTACAAACGTTTTTTGTGTTCTCTATTTATTTCAACATATCTTATGTTGACACTATTTCCGGTTGTGCATCCATGCAACTTTCACTGTCAGCCATCAAGCCCCATGCATCTGGGGCTCTATCTTGTGAACACACATGAAAGCGAATGAAAACTGGGGTTTTCACGGTAAAACAATTTGTGATGAAGTTTGAAAGTCCACCAAATATATTTTGTATTAACTTAACATTGCACAATATAAGGAACTTTAAGAACAAACGAAATGTTTGCGTTCTGAACCGGTTCAGGACCGATATTTTGGTGGCGGAACGGTTCCAAGAACAAAAACGTTAAACATAGGCCTGCCTGAACCATTCGGAACGGAACTTTTTAAAAAATAATTTCGTTTCAAGCCCTGGTTGGTGATCTCGTCCAGGAGGGACAGGCCGGAAGCATTTGGACACGAGGGCTGCAACTAACGATTTATTTCAATAGTCGATTAGTTGCCGATTATTGAAACGATGAATCGAGTTATCAGTTAGATTTTTTTTTACTTTCAAAAATCCCTAAAATATTCACGACACAGAAATGAATCTTGTCAACTTGAAATGTAGTCAATTTTGGTTCACATTAGCCAACAAATGTACGACAATTTAGTTACAATTCAGCACAAACTGTCAGAAACCAGAATGAACACAGGACTCATGCGCTGCAGAACACAAGTTTATTTACTATAAAAAGGTATTTATATTTATTAAGAGTCAAGGGAAGAGTCAGGTTTCCAGGACGGGCCAGCAAGAGGAGCGAAGTCTATGGGGAACTGCTGCGGAGATGGAATAACCGCGAGCGCCTCCAGAGGCCACGGCAGGAACTGCAGGGGTTACCCGATGGCGGACGATCTCCACCGGGCGATCAGTCAGGCCAGCTGATCGGGAAGCGGAAGGCGGAAGATCCGACGAACTGGCAGGCAGGCAGACAGGTAAGTAGACAGGCAGGCAGGCAGACAGGTAGGTAGACCGGC
>OMKY01058834.1:0-11649 GCA_900302395.1 Bregmaceros cantori | reverse complement strand
TGACAGTCGTGGGGGCCAATGATGTGTTATGAGCATGTGGCTAACTGGTGGTCGCCTTTGTAGGTGGATTCTAGAGCACTCTCAAATCAGAATCTGTTTTATTGCCATTGTCAATGACACAACTGCACAGACTAGTACAAAATAACAATTGTACAAAGAAGAAGAACGGAACACAGATTATGTACAGCGCGGTCTGCATCAATGAACTCAGGAGTTGATACATTAAGATGGGACGTAGTGCGATTGGGGAGGGGGATATCCTATAATTTCCTGGTAGGAGTGGGCGGAGCCAACAGATAGTGGTTAGTGCTATTCAGAAGCCTAATGGCAGCAGGGAAGAAATGGTTCCAGTGCTGTGAGGGAAACCTTCTTCCGGAAGGGGGTGTCACCATGAAATAAGCCATATCATTCATATTAACAAACTTTGAGATATGAATAAACAGTTGTGTCAGTACTGTAGCCTGTATATAGACGTCTCATATGACCCAGGTAACGGCCTGCTAACGCAGCCGCTGAGATAGAACATTAATCATGGCAGGAGATGTGTTTGCATCTACAAACATATGACATGCAATGGCATTTTTGGAAATTATAGGTGTGGTTAGAGCTGGTCGAAATATAGAACATATTGATTTGCCTAATATGTTTATGCAGTATTTTATTTTACATGTCAGTAATTACGGTATACAGTCCACCTCTAGGTGGGGTGCACAAACCCAGTTAGGCTGTAGAAAGGGGTGCACAACGAAAATGTTTTCTGCACAATAACATTTTGGTAGGTTTGTAGAGTTTGTCCCCATCCTCTCTACATCCTAAACAAAGACATCACTGTATAGCCCAAGTGCCTGAATAAATATGGAAATATGCTAAAAAGCATCCCCCCCCCGCCCAGAGACTTCTCTTACCTCACCCACCAACCATTCCATGAGCAACTTCATGATGTTGTTGGCACTATGTTTTGCTTTCCAATGTACACTTGTACAAAAAATGTTGCCATTACTTTCCAATTCTGAAGTTCATAACCACAGACAGCTTAGCCAGGGAACTCATTCCATATAGCTAGATAGTTAGAAATAAATATGCAAAACTAAAATTACTTCTCTGATTCATGTGGACTCTCAAATTTCAGTGTAACTGTATTAACGCCATTACATTCGCTTCCTCGTCTGTCCACAAGATGGAGCCCCAGATGCTTGGGGCTTGATGAGTGACAGTGAAAGTTGGATGGATGCACAACCAGAACTAGTCTCCCAGACATAGGATATGTTAAAATATATAGAGGAAGAAAAAAAAAAGTTTCTAACCGGTTTTGTGAATTTCATAATGTTCCGTTTCCGTCCTCCTGTTTGTTTTCGTTTTGGTTTTTGTTCCTTGAACCAGTTCAGAGCCCTGTTTGCGGGTCCTTTTATTATTTATTTTTATCATTATTAGTTTCATTTAAGTTGACACTGAATTCTTTTTGAGCTATTAAACATTCCAGGGCATGCATGGGCCCCCTCTACCCATCCCACCCCCTTTTCTCGACGCTCCATAACACAACAACGCGTTAAAATCTCTTCCCTAGTTCCTGGGTTGCTAAGTTAAGTGAGTTGCAAAACAACACCTATCGCTCCCCTTCAGACTTCACATGTGGAAGGTGCACAGCTTTGAAAACAGCGCAAACGCATACAGAATCAATTACAAATGCAATTGATACTGCGCTTCGCTGGCTGGTGCAGGCCCTATTCTGAATCTTTAGATGTGAAAGCCACCTTAAAGTAACTAAATTATTGATTATTAATGATTCATTGATTAGCTGCATCTGCAGTTTGTAGTTTCCAGGCTTGCCTCATCCCCGTTACACAATACACGCCTTCTCAATAGCTCCTTGAGGAACATTTCTGTGAATTTTGGGACAGTGATAGTGAAACTATGAAAAAAAAAAATCCCTGGCTTTCCCCAAACTATGTCACAGGCTGGGCCAAGTGAGCTGGTTGTGTCCGGCTGGACTCTTTTTTATTTATCAACTTACTTATGTGCTAATCAACGTATGTATTACTAAACTTAAATAAAAAGTTAATGGACTACCTGTTCTACAGAATAGAGCACTAATCTACCTAGGGCTGTACGATCTTGCCAAAAAATAAAATCCCAATTTGTGTTTTTTAAATCTTTATTTTCTCTACTAAAAAAAGGACAAAACATATCGAGACTAGAAGTTTCATATTTCAAAGTTTGCAAATGGTCTCCATTTTTGGAGTTGTAAGACACATCACTCTTTGGCTTACAATTAATACAATTATCAATTTATATACATTTTATTCATCCATATAACTTGAGAACAGACCAGTAAAATCATTATTATCAATGTTAAAAAGGAAATCCAGTTTGATGATTTCACTTTTTCAAAAATCCGATTTCGATTTCAAATCGATTTTTTGCACAGCCCTAAATCTACCGTAAAGATTAGTATCCTAACGAATAATGGGCTAGCATAGTGTAATATTTTTTAAGCAAACGGGAAGGGTTGTCAATCAGAGTTGGGGCGTTGTTAAAGTGAAAGAGTTGACTAGCTTTTTATGTGTCGCCACAGGTTTTTAGGTGGGTGTGAGTGGTGGACAGTTGGTTTAGATTATGAGATTGGAAGGATAGTCTGGAAGTGTGGGGGCGAATGGGCAGGAAGCAGGGTGTAGTGAGTTGGGAATGATTACGGAATACAGACACAGCCTGTTTTACTCCCTTAAGTATGGCAGTAATTTGTATCATCAGTAGTGATTGTATGCTTGTTACCTACATTGACCATTTGGGTGAGTGGGGGTAGAGAATAGTTAAACTGACCTTAATCTGGCCCTGGAGTTCGTGGTCACGCAAAAGGGTGGTCTTTAATGTGACCCTGCGGCCTGCACCGTACATGCATTTTAAGTTAATTATCACACACCCACACCCACACACACACACACACACACACACACACATTTCAAGCAATTACTAGAGGTCAGTATTGGCAAGCTTACCATATGAAATGTTAAATGCTAAATTTATGATATCATATCATAATGCTATTTTTATCATAATATTCAAAGTTAGCAATGTTCAACTTCAATCAAATGAAAAGGGACACAAAAATCATGCAAAAAGAAGCAAAATCAAATTTCCCGCTCTCTTCACCCACATGTGGGTTCCAGGCAGTTTGTCTTGTAGCTGATGGGCATGTGAGGTGCCTTTCCGCTGACCACTTCAATCTCTGATAAAACGTAATGAGGTTCAGCTGGAACGATTAATGAATTGACATATTCAACTATAAAAAAAAAAAAGTCAAGTACAAAACATTTGCTTCTATTAAAAATAATCCACCTCGAGTACTATTACAAGTTATAACTGTGTTTTTATATAAGGATGCAATAATTAGTCAATTCATTGTTGATTAATCAACTATTAAATTGCATAAAAATGTAATAGTCCTTAGTGTTTCCAGTTCTCTGTGAATTACTGTGAATGTTTTTAAATTTATTTATTTATTTATTTATTTATTTATTTATATACTTTATTTACACTCAACATCCACTAAGATATTAGGATACCAGGATATTACGTTTACAGGAGAAGTGCATTGCAAATGTGAAATAAGACTAAGAACTTTGTGTAGTTGCCTAAACAAACAGCACAAATTTGAATTTTACCCCCATCAATCCTTTAAAAATTACATTTAAAAAGTGTGGTCTTAAAACCATAAATTGTGATAAGTTATCCTAAAAGCTAGCATTCATTCTAAACACAACATTCAAGTATTATACTTGGGGAGGGGCTGCACAGTGGCAGTTGTTATCTGTGACTTAGAGTCTGATATAAGCTGATATAGGCTATATGCACAGTTGCAACAGTGTACAGTGCACTGTGAACTATGGCAAGGAAGAGATGGTGTAGTTCATTTGGATTTGACCCTGTGTGATTCAGGTATTTAAACAATGTGTTTTTAGAGTCAATGTGTTTTTATTACTTCATATTTTTATCTATGAGATGAAATGATTATCTCATATTTCTCCCATTTATCAAAATTAATGAAAATGATTATTATTCTTTCCCTTGTAATATCATATGCATTGCCTTTGTAAGATGTGTGTGGAATGGTACCACCAGATTTTCTTTAGCATTAGCACACACATATAATCATAAAAAAGTGATATAATCGCTCCCTATTCCCTATTTAGTGCACTATATGGGGTGCACACAATTTTGTAGGGGTATCCGAATACTCCATGTAGCTTACCCTATATTATAGTACACTCAAAGTATCCCGGCCACAATGCACCGTGAAAAGTAGTGAGCAATGAGCATCAATGAACCAAAGCCCAAGCAATATATCCCACAATGCATTGCAAGACACATAACATTGTGCGACGTGAGTTAATACCAGCCGACCGCAGCAAATAGTTATAAATGTAAGCACTTTTGAATTTCTGTGATGATTGTTGGAATTTATAATATTGCAATAATTTTGACGGCACCCACTCTTGTGTCCAAAATTTAGTTTTAGTGCACTAATAAGTGAGTGCACTATATAGGGAGTAGGGTGTAGGGGATGATTTCGGACACAACCATACATTTTCTTTTCTGCAGGAAATCAAACATTTCAGAGACAGATTTTTTGAAAGGAAATTGAAGTTAAGCCTCTACTCTTAACACATTCTTGGTAATGGGGGAACAGACATTTAAATGGGCATATTCCAGCAATTGTGTTTCAAGGCCCAAGCTTAGACAGGTGAGCTGGCCACAAGGCTGACCATTGTCCTTTCCCCTGCCCTCTATCTGGACTCTCTCAGCACTGGTGGCCCTGTGCTTGTTAGATTTAGATTTGGTCGCCGGGGCAACCACGGCGGAATCCTTTCGGGTCAAAAGAGTGGCTTTGTCTGGGTTGAGTAAACTCAGGGGTCGTTCGTCCACCATTATGTCATGGAACGCAGCCAAACAACCCACTGACTGACTTGGCTGTGGTTCCACCTGTTGTCATTGTTTCTCAATGCATGCCTGCCATTGTTTCCTTTACTGAAAATGGTTTGATAAAGGCTTGGTGACTGACTTATTAATTCTAGAGGTGGACGTATGTCATGTTTCTTATGTCATTCTTTCTTATATTCGTTAGAAATGCCTGCTATTCCCTTTAGTGGCCCCAGTACTATAAATAATATGACACCATGTATGAGTTATTAGCTCTCGGCTTATAACACTATCTGATGTCTTTGTATGGAGGATTTTGCACTCAAAAAACATAAAACATAAAATTCAATTAAATCTTTGAAACAATGTAAAAAAATGCACTTGAAGTAAAACTACTGCAAGTTACTTTTCAGTAAAATGCAAAATGTTGTACAGTATATATTAAGCCTAGAATGAACCACACAATGATAGCAGAACAGTTGTTGTGGAGTGAGAGTTTTGTGCTACTCTCATCATTATACCGATTGATTTATTTTAGATTCAACTTTTCTGATAATACACATTCATTACATTTTAAATATTTCTTTTATGATTAGACTGGGTCATTCATCTCACATTTTACTGTTATTAATTATGCTTTTTATTGATTTTGAGAAATGGACAAGCTGTCTGAAAGGTCTTAATCAAACAATGTCACTCTGTCTCAGTCCTATATGTGTCTAAGGTGTTGACTAATACTGTCGAGGCAACATGGGAGGACTGTGGGCTTGCAAACATACAAATGAAGAAGAAGCCCTGCGTTGCTTGCTGTTATAACAGAGTATGTTACAATGTATACACCAGCGCATGTATGTATGCATTGCGGATGTCTGCCGTGTCAACGAAAATCTTAGTGATTATGAAATACGTACTTCAAGCAGCCACATCAGGCAATGGATGACAAACACACAGAACACAGAAATGAAAGCTACAGTCATATAAAGCGCTGCCAAACTCTGCTTTAATTGGATTAGTGGAAGGTAGACCTGCACGATAAATCAATTTGAAATCGAAATCTGATTTATTTGTTCGGACGATGTGAAATACAGCGAAATCGATTTACCCATCACCCAGCGAATTTACGGTCGGCCCTCGTCTTTTGCTCTCGGACACGCCCCCTTCCTCATACATACACACACACACACAAGTTACTTTGGCTGCGGTCTCTGCTGGCAGCGCTGAACTAGTACTCGAGCGAAAAGGCACCAAATCTGTTGTGTGGAATTGGTTAAAGTAATTCACTACGTGGTCGCAATGGACAATTATTAATCATGTATGCTTTGTTATTTATCGACTAATGTAAGCACGTCAAATTGAGAGTACGAAACGGCGACCCCTGTCGGAAATGTTTGGTAGGTTAGAAACCAACGTAGAAAGAAACGTTTATTAAAAAAATATATATAATCGAAATCGAATCTAAAATCGTAATTTGGGTAGGTAAATCGACGATTTTCATTTTTTCCAAAATCATGCAGCCCTAATGGAAGGTAAAAGAAGAAGAGGCAGACAACCCAAACAGTGGTGCGAACGATCAGGATTCCACCTACTGACACTGAAGGGGCACCTCTGGAGAAGGATTGACCCATGTTGGCGCACTGTGAAATGTGATGACTTCAAGTTTCAATCAAGTTTTTCTATCTTTGCCCCTTTGCTGGGAAAAAATCCTAGTCTGTTAACCTTATATCATTGACAATGGCAATAAGCCTGATTTAGGTTCTGTTGATACGGCAAGCTACGTTTTAACCTGCGTGATCAGAATATCTTCCAGAAATGTCTTGATTTCTTTCTTTATGATCGTGAACAGAGAGTCCAAAACAGAACAGGTGGGATGAGTATGGTTTGGCATTATGGGTAATTGAGTCCCTTCACAGGGACTGTGGTTGGCATAACAAACCAGCAGACATGACTTAACTAATGCTCACTTAAGGCATATCTCTTTTACTGAGAGATAGTGATAGGATTAAATTGGAAACTGGCATGAAGAGTCAAGGGGAGACATTGCAGAAAAGCCAGGGGGGGGGTGTGTGCACCCCCCCCCCACACACACACACACACACACACACACACATCAACACACAAGCAGCCCGCGTTGATAAGCACACATGTGCTTGAATATATAAAATATATAAACGATGCGTTTTGGAAGCTGACTCGAACGTGATCGCTCGTCCCCAATAGAGTGAGCTACCACGTAACCATTTATGTAATAATGACATATGGGGATGTGCGGAATATGTTCCCCACATTTTTAGATCACACAGAGATCCCACACAATGTGTCCAGGGTTGGGTTACAGTCTGAAACTAGGCATTGTGGGTAATTCAGTCGAGCCAATGTCACCTGCGATACCTAAAAGCAATATGGTGGCCGTGGTTAGCAACCACCTGACAGACAGGTCTTTCCTAGTGAAGTGAAAGTGTTTTTTCTTCTTTTTTCATCCTTGTTTGCATTCGCTAAAGACAAACAAGCACTTCCCTAATCTGTGGACTCTAATGTATATCCTTTACTACACCTGACCCTGTTCAATTATTAATATATTTTTTCAAGTTATTTTTTGGACGTTTCATTTTTTATTGAGAGATAGAGACAGGATTCATTTGGAAACTGGGATGAAGAGTATTAGAACCCATGGCGCTGCTCAAACTATGGTCTGGGGAGCACACTTTATAACCACTCTGCCACCGTGCATCCCCTATTATGCTCAAACAATGGTCTGGGGGGCACGCTTTATAAACACACTGCCACTGTCCATCCCCTATTATTATATAGTTAACGTGCTGTCACGTCATCCCCATTTGTGGGGTTAACGGAAGACACGCCCTTCTTCCCCAGATTCAGGTACCAGCTAATGGCGTCCAGATATACTCTGCGTCTTGTCCCTGTCTCTCAGTTGATAATGTTTGTAGAGGAGTGGAGAGCTGTCAGTTCAGTAAACTACTGACTGGATTCATTCACCAACCCTGGAGTCTTCTTCCACCTAACGAACATTACATTTTGTATCCTTAAAAGTAATGCACCGTTAGAGAGAACATGTTTAATATACACAATGTATCAATACATTTTCAAAAGAAAAAGGTTTACATTTTACATGTACAAGGTATAATGGTTTTGAATGTTACCTGTTCAATGTGTATTTCACTACTTACTTTGTAATTGAGAACTGGCACTTGTAATACCAATGTAATAAAATTGTTGGACTTTTGTGAATCTATTCGATACGATTCAAACCATGGCGGTGAAAATGGTCAGTCCAACACTTCTCAAGTGTTTTTTTTTCATGGTGGGTAACAAAAAATGTTCAGAAAATGTTAAAACCAGAAGAATATGGAGGTTGGTCATCCAGTTCAAAATAGTCAAATGGACAAATCATATTAAACATCACAGAGGAAAATACAGAAATCATAAAACAGAATTGTTTTTCAAACATTTTTGTTGTTTAAGAAAAGCTTTGACATACAAGCATAAGTTGTACATGACATACATGCACATACAATGTGAAATTTAAAAAAATCTTTGCTCTTGCTCTTTAATTGCTTGATGGTGCAATCAGAGCACCTGGGAATGTTGGCAAAGGACACAGCAGGCAGAAGCAGGATTTATTCATCAAGCTGTCTGGTGCAGAGCAAACAAAACAGTTCCCCCTTCCCCCAAAATCCCACCCATTAAATAGTATTTCCATCAACAAAAAACATTCAACAGGGGTGTTCAAATGGGTAATTAATTAGTCAAACTGTTTTTGAAATAAAAACTTTGAAAATAATTGCATGTTTTCACTGAACAAAATAAAACATTCAACCATCCCAATTGATGATTTTTAATTAAATATTTGGAATATAATGAAATAAAGAAACAGTCTTGCTTCCCCCATGCCATCTCCCCATAAATCGAAAAATGGCGCGACTGAAATGAGGGGCCATGCTTATGTAGAACTTCTATCTTCTGAACTGGAAGGGGTAATTAATATAATTATAATTTGTTGGAATGCTTGTCGGCGATCTTTCTTCTTCTTCTTCTTGTTTTACGGCGATCGACACTTGTCTGAGCAGGTCATTCACGCCGGCTGTCGAGCAGCACAACTATTTATATTCCATCACAATAGTCCTCTTATTTTGTGTCATCCGTCTTTGAATCTACTCTGTCATACACACGCCGCTCCTCACTCCTCTCCTTACGTGTCATTTGTTTCTTCCATACTCCTGAATTCTTTCACCATCTCAGTCTTAAATTATTTCATCGCCTCAGTCAAACGACTTAATTCAACTATTAATTCTGTCTCTACTTCGTCTCCCTCCTCCTCCTCTTTGTCTCCCTCCTACTCCTCACAGTCTCCCATGGAGCTCCCATGGAGCCCGATGCTTCATCTCCCTCCTCCTTTGTCTGAGCAGGTCATTAAAGCCGGCTGCTGAGCAGCACAACTCCTTATATTCTGTCACAATCACCACCATTAAGCAGAGGCACATCAATTTCAGAAGTGGTCCACAGACAACAACAGCCTGAGCACAATTATGGCTCAAACTCTTGTTCTTCTTCTTGTCGTAACCGTGGATAAAATGAGGACGGCACGGAGGGTGACGTGTAGACGATACTTGTCTAGGCATCATCAAGCAGAGGCACATATTCTTGTCGTTCTTCTTCTTCTTGTCGTTTAACGGCGATCGATTAATGGCGATCGACACCTGACTAAGGTGGACATTGTTTATATGAAGTCACAGCTCATATAATCTGTTTATATGAAGTCACAGTCACCCATCCCCACAGAGCCACCAACAAGCAATTACAATTTTGAAAAAAGAACAACAAGAAGAACCGGCGCGAATGACCTGCTTTGTCAAGTCTCGATCGCCGTTAAACGACAAGAAGAAGAAGAACACGCTCTGAAAGCAGCTTGCTCTGGAATTTTTGTAAAACCGGCGTGAATTACCTGCTTAGTCAAGTGTCGGTCGACGTAAAATGACAAGAAGTTCCAGCCACATTTCTGTCACAATTTTGCGCTAAATTCTGACATGATATAGCCTGTTAGTGACTATGAGTCTATGATGTCATATTACATGCTGAGCATCTGTCAGCGGCGTTTATTTGCACAGATTCGAATATGGATGGCACAAAAGAACAGGACTATTATGACGGAATATAATGAGTTGCAGCCGGCGTTAATGACCTGTTCAAACAAGTGTCGATTGCCGTTAGACAACAAGAAGAAGAGGAAGAAGAAGAAGTCCACTGTTAAACAACTAACGAAATAATATTAGAAAAAACAGCAACACATTTAATTTAATAAATAGAATAAACAACAGAATAAAGCTGATTCTGAATAAGGCATTTGAGGTCAGTGCACAGATTAAAAAACAATTACAATCCAATTTGAAGAAAAAAACAACATTTTATCTTCAAGTGCAACACGTGTGTCACTGACAGGCTTGTCTAAAAAAAATTGAGTTTTGGAAATTCTGTTCTGTTCTCTTGACAAAAAACATGATTTATCCTCTTTAAGAGAAATCAGTGTCCCTCAAATATTCTTTAGAATCTTACTTAATTTGAGATGCTTTCTAGTAAAACTTTTTACACCTTTTTCCATTTCCATGCTTATGTAGAGCTTATGTCTTCAGAACTGGAAGGGGTAATTGATATAATTTGTTGGAATGCTTAATGTCTTTAACATTCAATAGTTTCAGGCTTATAAGGGCCATTGCTGTGGCATAACACTGTCCTGGTTAACTTGTGTTTTTATGCTTTTTTTGTTCCAAGCTTCGTATTTTGTCACTAGAGATGAGTGGTGAGCGGATTGCTGATGAACCGCACGGTATATTCATTACATTTGAGCGGGTTGTGTAATTCAAAAGTAATCACTAGGCTCATGACGTTTTTTGTTCTATATCTTACAGATTCAAAGAGTTCAGAATTGTTTTTTTAGAAAGTGTCTCTTTACATTGCAAATACACAATGGCACACTGGAGCAATGGTAAAATGACATGAACTATGTCACATAGTTCGTCATGAGTCGAGCGATAAAACAGATAAAACAGTTTAAGTTCATAAGCAATTCAACTCGACGCGCCAGCAATCGAGTCCTCGCGCGTGTCTGTTATCACGCATGTTCACACATGTTCACTCAGCGCACTTCTCAGGGAGTTTCTGCACGGCGCTGCGTGCGCGGAGAGGGAGCATTTTCAATCGTGTTTGTGAAGAATTAATAATGCCATAAGGTGGGTTTGTTAGCGCAGCCATGTTTGTTGTTAGCAGTTAACTTTGGGTTGTTTACGGCGTGTGCACATAATCACGCGTGACGTCACAACCCGAGGAGTGGGCTGTGCGCACTCTAGTGTAGCGTCTCAAAGACCACTAATTTTATTAGGGGCCAAGCAGCGAAGCTGCGAAGGCCCCTTATGTGTTTGTTAGTTTCTTCTTCTTCTTCTTCTTCTTCTTCTTCTTCTTCTTCTTCTTCTTCTTCTTCTTCTTCTTCTTCTTCTTCTTCTTCTTCTTCTTCTTCTTCTTCTTCTTCTTCTTCTTCTTCTGCTTCTTCTTCTTCTGCTTCTTCTGCTTCTTCTGCTTCTTCTGCTTCTTCTGCTTCTGCTTCTTCTTCTTCTTATTATTATTATTATTATTATTATTATTATTATTATTATTATTATTATTATTATACTCCGCATGGATTCCTATGGCAGCCTATATTTTAGTTCTGCTTTACTTGGCATTTTG